>JAHRHZ010000162.1:1904541-1929747 GCA_024137785.1 Ginglymostoma cirratum
GGTCTAGGCCCGAAACGTCAAGCTTTCCTGCTCCTATGATGCTGTTTGGCCTGCTGTGTTCGTCCAACCCCACACCTTGTTATCTCAAGAGAGACTGGGCAACATGGTTTGCTTCCATTCCAATGGAGGCTGAGGGGTGACCTGATAGAGGTTTACAAAAATAGAAGGGGCATAAGTAAAATGGACAGTCAGAGTATTTTCCCCAGGATAGAAATGTCAATTGCTGGAGAACGTAGGTTTAAGGTAAAATGGGAAAAGTTTAAAGGAGATGTGAAAGGCAGGTTTTTTACACAGGGGGTGCTAAGTGCCTGGAAGGCACTGCCAGAGGAAGTGGTAGAAGCAGATATAACAGCAATCTTGACAGATACATGAATAGGCAGGGAATAGAGGGTTACAGACTGCTAGAGACAAAAGGTTTTTAGTTTAGAAAAATGTCACATATTCAGTTTGGTGTGCCAAAGACCTGTTCCTGTGCTGCACCATTCTTTGTTTTTTGTTGTCTTTGTTCTAGTGTGTTGCGGGATAATGTTAAGGGCGGTTGTGTTGAAGGATGTGGAAGGACTGCAGAGCTTAGATCTGATCCATTCTTTGAGCTTGTGTTCATCCAATTAGCTCTGTCTGTCAATTGCTGCTTATGTCATTTTGCACACGTGTGATCACAATTTGTCACTTCACTAGATTGGCTCTTACTTTCTGTATGCCTGGTGCTGCTCCTGGCATACCATCCTGCACTCTCCATTGAACCATGGTTGACCCTATGGCTTGATGGTGATGATTCAGTGTGGTATATGCCAGGCCGTTAGATTGCAGATTTTGTTGAATTATGATTTGATTGCTGTTGATGGCCCATGGTGCCTCATGGATGCCCAGTTTTGAGTTGTTAGATCTGTTTGAAGTCTATCTCATTTAGAATGGTATTAGTACCATAGGACACAACGGAGGTATTCTCAATGTGAAGGTGGAGTTTTGTCTCCACAAGGACTGTGCGGTGATGGCTTTTACCAATACTGTCATGGGCAGATGTAGCATCTGCACCGGCGGATTGACATCATCCTCACCAAGTATGTTTTTTCCAAGTTGTTGGTTCCCTCACCATCTGCTGCAGACCCAGCCTAGCAGCTATGTCTTTTAGGACCTGACCAGCTCAATTAGTAGTGCTGCTGCTGAGCCAGTCTTGGTGATGGACATTTGAAATCCCTCACCCAGAGTACATTTTGCATCCTTAGTGATTTTTCAGAATTGCTCAACATAGAGGAATACTGGTTCATGAGCCAAGGGAGAATAATACATTGTAATCAGCGGGATGTTTCCTTGCCCAAGTTTAACCTGATGCCATGAGACTTCATGGGGTCTGGAGTCAGTGCTGACGACTCCCAAGGCAACTCCTTTCTGACTTTATACCACTGTGCCACTCCCTCTGTTCTGCTGGTGAACTGTTGCTTGGCTACTCCATGAGAGAGCTCTCCCAATTCTGGCACTATCCCCCAGATGTTATTAAGTAGGATTTAGCAGAGTTGACTAAACTGTCTTTGCTGTTGTTGATTCATAGAATCATAGAATCCCTACAGCATGGAAACAGGCCCTTTGGCCCAACAAGTCCACACCGACCCTCAGAGCATCCCACACAGACCCATCCCCCCAATCTACACATCCCTGAACACTATGGGCAATTTAGCATGGCCAATCCACCTACCCTGCATATCTTTGGACTGTGGGAGGAAATTGGAGCACCCGGAGGAAACCCACACAGACACGGGAATAACGTGCAAACTCCACACAGTCAGTCGCCCGACAGTGGAATCGAACCTGGGTCCCTGGCACTGTGAGGCAGCAGTGCTAACCACTGAGCCACCGTGCTGCCCCTAAAGTGAAAGTGAAGATAAGGAATCTGGGTTCGTCCGGGATTTGGACCCGGGACCTCTCACATGTCAGCAACATACAAGACCCTAAGAGAGAATTATACCCTAGACCAACGATTCCGAGGCCTAATTCAACACTAGGTGATGCATCTGATTTTATTTCTTTGTTAAGACTTTGTAGTGATTGCCACAGTTGAGTGGTTTACAAGGCCATTTCAGTCAATCATATTGCTGTGGGTCTGGAATCACATGTAGGTTAAACCATGTCAGGATGGAAGATTTCCTTTCCTGAGGGGCATTTGTGAACGAGATGCGATTTTTCCAACAATCAGCAGTAGTTTCGTGATCGTCAGTAGATTCTTAATTCCAGATATAAAACAGAATTCAAATTACATGATTTACTGTGCCAGGATTCAAACCTGGGTCCCCAGAGCATTAGCTGAGTTTTTGAATTAATAGTCTAGCAATAATATCAGTCAGTCATCACCTTCACAAAGCAGATTTAATAGCAGAATTCTGGGAAAACAGTGACAGGATCAGACAGAGTCAGCATGGGTTTACCAAAGGGAAATCATGTTTGACAAATCTACTGGAGTTTTGAGAGAATTTGAGAAGTAGGAACCAGTGGATGTAGTTTACTGGGGCTTTCAGAAGGTCTCACAGAAGGTATTGAGATGGATAGAGACTGGTTGACAGACAAGAAACAAAGAGTAGGAATAAATGAGTCTTTTTTTGAATGGCAGGCAATGATTCATGGGCCAACACAGTGATCAGATCTTGGACCCCCAGCTATTCAAAATATATATATGATTTGGATGACGAAACTAAATTTAGTATCTCCAAGTTTGCAGACAACACAATGCTGGCGGATATGGTGAATTGTGCTGAGGATGCGGAAATGTTTCAGAGTGAGCGGGCAAACGCATAAATCCACAAGAAGTAGATGAAATCCAATGAGGTTGTCAAGTTTGGTAGCAAAAACAGGAAGGCAGATTATTATCTGAATGGCAACAGAATGGGAAAGGAGGACTCATAGAGTCATAGAGTCATACAGCTTCTGGTCCAACTCTTCCATGCTGACCAAGTTTCTGAAACTAAACTAACCCAATTTGCCTGTGTTTGACCCATATCCCTCTAAACATTTCCTATTCATATACCTGTACTAACATCTTTTAAATGTTGTTACTACGCCTGCATCCATCACTTCCTTTGGCAGTTCATTCCATATACGCACCAGCCTCTGTGTGAAAAAGTTACTCCTCAGATCTCTTTAAACTCCTTCTCCTCTCACCTTAAAATTATGCCCTCTAATTTTGTGTCCCCTACCTTAGGGAATATCATCCCGGTAACATCCTTGTAAATCTTTTCTGCGCCCTCTCCAATTCAATAATACCCTTTCTGTAAGAGGATGACCAGAACTGTACACAGTGCTCCAAAAGTGGCCTCACCAACATCCTGTACAACCGCAACATGACGTCCCAACTACTATACTCAACGGTCTGAGCAATGAAGGCAAGTATCCCAAACGCATTCTTTTCACCACCCTGTCTACCCATGACACAACGTTCAAGGAACTATGTGCCCAAACCCCTAGGTCGATAACACTCCCCACAGCCCTGTAGGTACAATGAGAACTGGGGGTCCTTATACGCCAGTCACTGAAAGTAAGCTTGCAGGTGCAGCAGGTGGTGTAGAAGGCCAATGGTACATTGGTCTTCATACGAGAGGATTTGAGTACAGGGACGGGTACGTCTTGCTGCAACCGTAAAGGCCCTTGGTGAGACCATATCGGAAGCAGTTTCGGTCCCTTTATCTGAGGAAGAATGTTCTGGCTATGGAGGGTGTGCAATGAAGGTTTACCAGATTCATTCCTGAGATGACCTATGAGATGGGCTGGATTGGTTAGGACTGTATTCATTGGAGTTTCGAAGAATGATGGAGGGTGTCATAAAAAATCTACAATTCTAACATGATTAGGTAGGGTAAATACAGGAAGGATGCTGCCAATGACCAGGGAGTCTAGAAGCAGGAGTCACAATCTAAAGATATGGGGTAGGCTATTTAGGACTGAGATGAAGAGAAATTTCTTCACCCAGGAAATGGTAAGCCTGTGGAATTCTCTGCCACAGAAAGCGATTGAGGCCAAAACATTAGAATGTTTAGAAGAAGAAATGAGGTATAGTTCTTGCAACAAGGGGGATCAAAGGGTGTTGGGAGAATTTGGAACAGTTGAATGATTAGTCATGACTTAGGACAATACCCTGAGGAACTCCTACAGTGACATTCCGAGACTGAGGTGGCTGAATTCCAACAACCAAAATCTGTAAGAGAGTTCCACTTGAATCCCATTGACCAATCTTGCTGGTGCATCTTGATACCATACTCAATCAAATGCTGTCTTATGCCAAGGGCAGTGACTTTCAGCTTACCTCTGGAGATCAGCTCGTTCATGCTTTGGCTTAGTGGGATCAGGAGCTGAGTTGCCCTGACTTAACACCAACGGAGCGTCAGTGAGCAGTTTGTTGCTGAACATGGGCTGCCTGATGGTATTATCAATGAGCATTTCCATCAATTTTCTCATGACTGAGTGAAGGTTTTTGGGCAGTAATTGGCTAGGTTGTTTTATCTTGATTTTTGTGGAAAGGACATCATAAGGCTATTTTCCACAATGCCAGATAGATGCCAGCACTGCAACTATACTGGAACAGTTTGGCTGTAAGTGCAGTTAGATCTGGAGCAGATTCTTGCTCTGTTGCTAGAATATTGTCAGAGTGCGTAGCCATTGCTCAATCAAAATAGAATAGAACAGCTATCTATCGTCACTTGAATCTTTGAAAATACAATCACACATGTATACATTGTCACAATTTGAGGCCATTTTAATTACAGAAATTATAAAACGAAATAATTGAGACAAAGTTAATCTTTTGTTCCTTCCACAGCTCCTGAGTTTATAGAGTGGCTACGGGATGCTGCCTTGAAAGTTGCCCCTGAGGCCACCAAAGAAAGGATTTCTGGACTGGACTCAACACACTGCCACTGCTGAAGCCAACAATGAAGCCACTGCATTGCCAGCGTAGCAAGGAGGGACAGACTAGACCCAGCAATTTGCTGACACTGAAACCATCACTCAAGCTGTCACCACTTTAGTTGCTGCCCAAAGCGTGAATTGAATTATATGATGACTGGCATTTGTGATGTTTCTATGAAAGGATTCGGAGTATTCCTTGTAAAATGTAAGCCAATGGCATTCGCATCCAAGTGTCTAGCCCCAGCTGAAACCGGAAATGCCAACAGAGGGAGATTTTTTGACAGTTGTGTATGGATGCAAGAAGTTCTATTTATATGTCTATTTATAAGTTCTATTTATAAGATAGTTCCTAGTGGAAAGTAGTAACTGTCAACTCAAGAAATCTGTACAAATGATCTGTATAAATCACTAGTAAGACTGAAGCCTCAAGAGCAATTTCTGTAGTTATGATTTCACTCTGAAATAAAGCCAGGAAGAGAACTGACATGGCAGCTACTCTACCTCAAGAAACATGGACAGAAAATCTAATTATAAAGATTCATCACTGAGTTAATGTAACACCACTAAACTGAGTCAAATTAGAGATTAGACCAGCAAGGACAAGGAGATCTCTCAGCAACTGACCCATGGTTTGCCTGATACATTTTCAGTGCCACAACTTGCCTCATTGCTATTCAGACACCAAACATGCTGAACAAGCTTGATATTGGGAAACCCGATGGACTCAGTTTGCTGCTTGCTCCAACAGACCTCCACGTTTGAAAGCAGGCACCAAATTATCAGGGCATGCTCCAGTCACCCAATATCCACAGACATTGGCATCTGACATGTTCCAGTTTCTAAGAACTTCCTAACACATTTCTGATTCACTTACAGGTCGCTTCTGCACTGCAATACTATGCCTCAGGGTGCACCAGCAACTGCATCAGCCAAAAAAGCCAGTGTGAGAACAGAGGAAGACACAAACTATACCTTAATATCACTCTGACCCATATCTCTCATGGGTAACATAAAATTACCCACAGAGCTGCTGAATGGAAGAGGATATGAGACTACTCTTTCACACAAGAGCAGAAAAGGCTGAAGGGAGGCTGACGGAGGTTTACAAATTTATGCTGGGCATAGATAAGAACATTTGAAACCCTCAAGACATTAAGAAGTATTTCAATGAGCACTTGAAAGGCCATGATCCATGTGCTGGTAAGTGGGATAAGGATATATAGAACATAGAACAGTACAGCACAGTACAGGCCCTTGGCCCACAATGTTGTGCCAAACTTTTATCCTAATCCTAAGGTCTATCTAACCTCCACCACTACCTTATACTATCATCCATATGCCTATCTAATAACCACTTAAATGTCCCTAATGAGGCCAACTCCACTACCCTTTCCGGCAATGCATTCCACGCCCCTACCACTCTCTGAGTAAAGAACCTACCACTGATGTCTCCCCGATATCTACCTCCACTCACTTTAAAACTATGCCCCCTCGTAATAGTTACCTCCACCCTAGGAAAAAGTCTCTGGCTGTCAACTCTATCTATACCTCTGATCATCTTGTACACCTCTTTCAAGTCACCTCTCATCCTTTGTCATTCTAAAGAGAAAAGCGCTAGCTCTCTCAACCTTTCCTCCTAAGACCTTCCCTCCATTCCAGGCAACATCCTGGTAAATCTCCTCTTTGCCTTTTCCAATGCCTCCACATCTTTCCTGTAATGAGGCGACCAGAACTGGACACAATACTCCAGATGTGGCCGAAACAGGGTTTTGTATACCTGGAGCATAACTTCATGGCTCTTGAACTCAATCCCTCTATTAATGAAAGCTAACACACCATACGCCTTCTTAACAACACTATCCACTTGGGTGGCAGCTTTCAGGGAACTGTGGACATGAACCCCAAGATCCCTCTGCTCCTCCACACTGCCAAGAATCTTTCTGTTAACCCTGTATTCTGCTTTCAAGTTTGTCCTTCCAAAATGAATCACTTCACACTTTTCAGGGTTAAACTCCATCTGCCACTTCTCAGCCCAGCTCTGCATCCTATCAATGTCCCTTTGTAACCTAGAACAGCCCTCCGCACTGCCCACAACGCGACCTAACTTCGCATCATCCACGAACTTGCTAACTCACTCTTCCACTCCTTCATCCAAATCGTTTACAAAAATCACAAGTAGAAGAGGATCCAGGACAGATCCTTTTGGTACAATACCCGTAACTGCGCACCATGTTGAATATGAAGATTCTTGATAATTGGTATGAACATGATGGGCTAAAGGGCCTTTTTCCATGTGGTTAAAAACTCTATGGCTATGAACAAAATACATCCTCCAAGTGACCAGGAGGAAGTGTGGCAGCAACTCACTGAAGCACAAGGTAGAGGAGATCACATTTTATCGTGCTGGTGTAAAGGTTATATTGTCAGCAGTGAATGCGGTAGACCAGATTGAAAGAAGTACAAGTAAAATGATGCTTCACCTGGAAGGTGTGTTTGGGACCTTGGATAGTGAGGAGGGAGGAGGTGGATGGGCAAATGTTACACTTGCAATTGCATGGAAAGATTCCTTGAAGAAGTAGGTAAGTGTTCGGAGTGATGGAGAAGAAGTCAAGGGTGTTGTGGAGGGAATGGTCCCTGTGGAATGCTGATAGTGTAGGGCAGGGAAAACCCTGTCTGGTGGTCATATATTGCTGGAGTTAACAGAAATGTCAGAGCATGATCCTTTGAATATGGAGACATGTGGTGCAAAGTGAAGAAAGGGGAAGCCCCATCATTGCACATTCTCCAATTAAAATGAACTACCTGTGGCAGCCATTGAGTCAGTCTGTCAAAATACTCACAATATGGTAACAGTCAGTGGTCCAATTCGAAATGAAATGCAAAAGTGACCTAAGAAGACACCACCCATCTTGTTAAATTACTACATTTAGGTTCTGCTGCACGCTCTGTTATAGCAGCAATCAAAGAGCATTTACATAGCATTTCTAAATTGGGGGGTGGAGTATGGGAACAAAAACTTGATATAATAAACCTTTCTCTCATTTCTGTTGCACTGCATTAGTGCCAATGTCAACTTTCCAGGCACGGTAAACTTGAAATCTCCCTTTGCCATGTTTTATTTCCATTTTGATGAGCCGTATGCTGGGAAAAAGCTGTATTTATTTTTGTGCAATGTTCCTTTACCATAAAAATGTCTGGGGAGTATTCTGAATGATAGTTTCCTGAATATGACAGCATTAGGTGCTAAAGAATGCCCAGATGTTCTGAAGTTGCCATGGGAATGAACAGAGAAGCCATAGGTTGAACAGAGAAGAAGCAATAGGTAAATAGAAAGCTAAATACATTGGAGTTGCTACAGCTTGTGCTTCCTGTTTGGCAGTTCTGAACATACTGAGGCAAGGTTCACTGAATAGAACAGGGTTATGTTTGGGGGCCTTCAAATAGATCTTGAAGACAAGAGGGCAATGAATTGGAGGGTTGGATAACAATGTTTTGTATTGCCAAAACCTACAAGACTATTTAAAGGGACCATAGAAGGGAGCCTCTGTAGATTGTGTGCCAACAAGAATGGCATGTTGGAATGAGAGAAGGTTCATAGCAATGCATTTGTTGGTGTTAACAGTGCCTGGAGGTACTGAAAGGAATATTGGTGAATATGACTCAATGGACTGAAATGATTGAGCATAAAGTGTTCTGTGTTCTATAAAGTGAGAGATTTATGTACTGGATGCCAAGTTAGAAAGTTTGTGAAATTTCATGTATCTCCACATTTGTGCAGAAAATGATGTGACTGCTTGTAATTAACAAAAAAGTGTTTGTTGAATGGATAATTTAAAGCAAAATCTACCTTTTTATGTTAAACATCTTTCACCTACTATTTTATGTTTAAGTAGTATAGATTTTCATTGGAGTGTTAAAGTAGAATTAGAAAAGTTTAAATCCAGTACATTAATTTTCCATCAATTATTTACGTGGAGATGTACTTATTTTAAAAATGATCAGTTTCTATGGCGATCATAACATCACAAGAATATCTTAAACAGTAAACATGTTGAAACACTTTGCTTGCTACAAGTGATTTCAAGCTTTAAAAAAAAGTGTTTGGTGTCTTGGGTTTTACTCAAGAAAGTATTACTTCTCCTGAAATTATGATAGAAGAGTTCATTGAGTTTGCAATGATTATCAACAATGACTGAGCAATGTAGCGCTTGAAAAGGACTGTAGAACCCCTGCAGTGTGGAAGCATGCCATTTGGCCCATTGAGTCCAAACTGACAGTCTGAAGGGCATCCTACCTAGATCCACCCCCTCACCCTTTCCTTGTAACCCTATGTTTCCCATGGCTAATCCACCTAGTCTGCACATCCCTGGACACTATGAGAAATTTAATATGGCCAATCCATTTAACATGCACATCTTTGGACTGTGGGAGGTAACCAGATCATTTGGAGGACACCCATGCACATAGGGAGAATATGCACACAAACAGTTGCCTGAGGTTGGAATTGAACCCAGGACCCTGGCACAGAGGAGGCAGCAGTGCTAACCACTGAGCCAACATGCCACCCAGTACTCAGCAACTAACGCATACTGCAATACTGTTCTCATTTTCTCTCACATTATGAAACGATAATTTTGACCATCAGCCACAATAACTCATAATCATAGGCACAAACTAACAACCACCATGGCAGCTTAATGCCATACTGAGAATAGAAGATAAACATTGAAGAATGACAGGACAAAATGACAAATCATTACATCCCAATCAACTCTCAACAAGAACAACACAAGTAGTTTCTTTTAACTCCATTAGCCCTGCAAATACTTGATCTCTTTTGAAAGCCACGACTGAATCTGGTCCCACTACAAGCACCCAAAGTGTATTCCAGATCCTAAATACTCATTGTGTGAAAAGATTTTCCCACAGACTCCTTTGCTTCTTTTGCCATTCATCTTAAACTGGTGTCTTCTGGTATTCAACCCTTCTGGTGATGAGAATAACTTCTCCCTATCTATGCTTTTTCTTTATTCTTCCTACAAAAATATATCACTTCATATCTTTGTGCATTAAATTTCATCTGCCACTTTTTGGACCTGAGTACGTTCTCCCAAAGTCTACTTCCATCTATGTCGCAGTTCACATTGTTGCTAAGCTTTGTGTGATTCATGAATTTTGAATTGTAACCTGCTTACTCATCAATATGAATCCAGCAGTGCAGTGGCCCTACTTCTGATATCGAAAAAACACTACTGTATATCTTCCTGATGAAGATCTTTCTGATGTACTTCTGATGTACATCTTTCTGATGAAGGGTCTAGGCCCGAAACGTCAAGCTTTCCTGCTCCTATGATGCTGCTTGGCCTGCTGTGTTCATCCAGCTCCACGCCTTGTTATCTCGGATTCTCCAGCATCTGCAGTACCTATTATCACTGTATATCTTCCACTGTTTTGAAAAGCAACAGTTCACCACTATGAGATAGTAAGAACTGCAGATGCTGGAGTCAGAGATAACACAGTGTGGATCTGGAGGAACACAGCAGGTCACACAGCATCAAAGGAGCAGGAAAGTTGACATTTCAGGTCGGGACCCACCAATATTCTCAGTATCCCATCACTCAGCCAAATGTGTATTTATAGTTTAAGAGATAAAATGTACTGCAGATGCTGGAGAATCCGAGATAACAAGCATGGGGCTGGATGAACACAGCAGGTCAAGCAGCATCATAGGAGCAGGAAAACTTGACGTTTCGGGCCTAAACCCTTCATCAGAAATGGGGGAGGGGAAGAGGGTTCTGAAATAAATAGGGAGAGAGGGGGAGGTGGATAGAGGATGGATAGAGGAGAGGATAGGTGGAGAGGAGGCAGACAAGTCGAAGAGGCGGGGATGGAGCCAGTAAAGGTGAGTGTAGGTAGGGGGGTAGGGAGGAGATGGGTCAGCCAGGGAGGGACGGCCGGGTCAGGGGGGCGGGATGATGTTAGTAGATAGGAGACGGGGGTGTGGCTTGAGGTGAGAGGAAAAACAGGTTAGGGAGGTGGAGATGAGCTGGGCTGGTTTTGGGATGCGGTTGGGGGAGGGGAGATTTTGAAGCTTGTGAAATCCACATTGATGCCATTGGGCTGCAGGGTTCCCAGGCTGAATATGATTTGCTGTTCCTGCAGCCTTCGGGTGGCATCACTGTGGCATTGCAGGAGGCCAAGGATGGACATGTCATCTGAGGAATGGGAGGGGGAGTTGAAATGGTTCGCGACTGGGAGGTGCAGTTGTTTGTTGCGAACCGAGCGCAGGTGTTCTGCAAAGCGGTCCCCAAGCCTCCGCTTGGTTTCCCCGATGTAGAGGAAGCCACAACGGGTACAGCGGATGCAGTATACCACATTGGCAGATGTGCAGGTGAACCTCTGCCTGATGTGGAAAGTCTTCTTGGGGTTTAAGAATCCATTTTATTAGACTTTTCAGAATGGACTCTAAAGATCATCTGATCTACCCTTTATGGTTCACATTAGAAGGTGCAAAGTAAAGACATTTTCAGACATAATAAAAAGCCATTTGAAATTCACTGTGCATTTCACATATGCAATATACTTTCCTTCAAGCGCAAAGATCTTGACTGATAAGGGCCTTGAAGGTGTGAAAATCCTGAGACTCCTTGAACCTGCAGGTGGCAAAAAACTCCAGAATGTTAAATGTTTATTTGAAACACGATTTAGTGTTTTCCCCAAATAACAAGACACCAGGCTTTCTTTACTTGCCTTCCATGAATGTAGAAAGGGCAGGGCAACTGTTGAAAAAGAAAAGAGAATGATAATGGACAGTAATAGAGTTTCAATTCTGGAGGCGGGGGAGGGATGCAGAGAGAGAGACGTCAAGAAGAAACTAAAAGTCTGTAATCACTTGGCTAACAGAGAGTGCCTGCAGAACCAAAGAAGCAACATCCTTCCCTCCCCCTTATCCTGTTTCACCTCCTGAAAGAAGTATCTGGAAATTGAACAATGGAACTGCTAAAACAATCTTGTACTCCCAGACATTTCACTTCAGGCAACAGAAGATCTTGATCTCAAAATACCAGGTCTGCACTGAACAATAGAGAATGCAATTTGTGTATGTGTGTGATTTAGTTTGTTTAGTAACCTCCAGGGTAAGAATGTGAAATAAGCTAACATTTCCTTTTATGTGCAAAACATGTTGGCAAATCTGTTAAATTAGATACACAACATTTATTTGTATCAAATGTGCTCAGTTTCATCAATTAATCCACATTTGTCCAAGTGACCATTAATTTATCCCCAGATTATTATTTCTAAAAGCTGCTTAGTGTTAAGATTAGAGATAGTAGGAACTGCAGATGCTGGAGTATCTGAGAGAACAAGGTTAGGGCTGGATGAACACAGCAGGCCAAGTAGCATCAGAGGAGCAGGAAGGCTGACGTTTTGGGCCTAAACCTTTTTCTGAAGAAGGGTCTAGGCCCAAAACGTCAGCCTTCCTGCTCGTCTGATGCTGCTTGGCCTGCTGTGTTCATCCAGCCCTACACCTTGTTATCTAGATTAAACTGACTGTGTATAGTTGCTGAGTTAATCCTCACAGTTTTTTTTACTGAATAAGGGTTTAATATTCACACTTCTCCAGCCCTCTAGCACCAAGTCTATATTGAAGTAGGATCAGAGGATTTTGGCAATTGCTTCCACAATTTCAATCCCTACTTCCCACAGCATCCTCAAACACATCCCTTCCAGTCTTGGTGACTTATCAGGCAGTCTTCTCCCCTCTGTCCTAGCATTTATGGAGCAGATAGGGCATTTAATTAGGCTGATGGGTGGCAGGTGAGCATCCCTTTGTTTTCCTGCCTTTACCCTGATTAGGCCTGGGGCATAAAGTCCCTTAGTCAACCTTCCAGCCCCTCTGCCAGTTGAAGTTCTTAAGTGGAGAATTAAAGAGCACTTAGGTGGCTCATCCTACTGCCACTAATACTAATCCACCAGATGGGAAGCATGACATGTAAACCTATGTTGGCTGCTTAATTTCTCTTGTAGCAAAGAATGACCCATTAATCAAAAATACTTAATGGCTGATAGAGAAACGCAGCTTTGGGAAGGCCAACCTCAGAAAGCATGTTTCCTTGCTGTCTAAGCCCCCTGCCCATTGACTCTTACACTCCAACTCCAAGCCATTACTTACCTCTGATCCAGGTTTCTCATGATTCTGAGGTTTCAGTTGCTGCCATCCTAGCAGCAGTCACTACCTTCCCGGAGATTTTGCTGAGCAGAAGAGTTGCTGGCCTCTGATCAGCAGAAGCTTTTAAAAGATGGCACTGATTCACTTTGTACTTATTGAGGCTGCCAGCCTCTGTATGCTTCATAAAAACTCACAACCATTTTCCTAGCTACCAACAGTTCTGAGGAAGGGTCACCAGGTTCAAAACGTTAACTGATATTTTCTTCACAGATGCTGCTGAGCTTTTCTAGTAACTTCTGTTTTTGCTCTATGTGCTTTCTTAGCACACATTCATTGATTTCAGGATGACTTACAGGCCACATGGGTCAGCTTGCCTGACAGGAAGTACAACAAGACTGAATCCTCTGATGAGAGGTATATCTAATGAGAAATGATTTATGAGACTAGATATATAGAATATAATATAATTTATAGAATATAGAATATAACTATTTCATAGAATGTAATAGAATCAGAGGGGATCTAAGTGAAACATAAACCATTCTTTACAGTCTTGACAGTGAAGGAGAGATGAGGATGTTTCCCCTGTTTGTGGAATCTAGAATTAAAGGGTCACAGTCTCAAACTACCAAGTCAGTGATTTAGATCTGAGATGATGAAACACATTCTTGTGAATCTTTGAATTTATCATTCCCAGAAAGTTGTTGATGTTCAGTTATTGATGATACTAAGAAAGAAGATTAATATTTTCACTGTTAAAAGAATTAAGAGATGCAGAAATGGTGCAGAAAGTGAAATTAAAGTAAAAGATCAGCCACATGGCAGAGCAGGTTTGAGCCAAATAGACTACTTCTACTCCTATTTATTATGTAATGTTGTGCTCTTTTGAGATTACACATGCAGTTTTGGAGTACAGGGAGAAGGTGGATTGCATTTTTTCCACAGAAATAGTTTTACTTCATGGATAGTTTAGTGTTAAATAACTTTTCAGCACATAATGTATGTCCGATATGAACTCTCTCAGACAAGTTGAACTTTATGCTGATTACATCTGCCATTGGGTGTCTGATTTGTGTCTGAAGGGTAGAAAGTCTGGGTTCCAGATTTTGCCATGGCCACCACACTTGCACAGCTGAGTGAGGTGTAATCCTATCAGCTTCAGTTACCTCCACATTTAAGAAATCTTGAGAACTGAGGAATCCAGAAAAGCCACAAATGGTTTCTAATGGGTCCTACATACACATACATCGTGCAGGATTGGAACCATACACAATCACGACTTGTAACCTTGATGACTGTCCTCTACTAAACGAAGGATCAGATGAAAACTGACAGCTGATATTCCAACAGCTATATTCAATACTGATGATACCAAATTCAAATCTATAAGAGAAATAAGTTATATCCACTGGGTTGGCACGGTGGCTCAGTGGCTAGCACTGCTGCCTCACAGCTCCAGGGACCCGAGTTCAATTCCAGCCTTAGCTGACTGTCTGTGTGGAATTTGCATGTTCTCACTTTGTCAATGTGGGTTTCCTCTGGGTGCTCCAATTTCCTCCCACAATCCAAAGATGTGCATGTTAGGTGGATTGGCCATGCTAAATTGCCCGTAGTGTCCAGAGATATTCAAGCTGGGTGGATCAGCCATGAGAAATGCAGGGTTACAGGGTAGGTGGGGGGGTTTGAGTGGGATGCTCTTTGGAGGGTCAGTGTGGATTTGATGAGCAGAATGGCCTGCTTCCATATTGTGGGGATTCTTTGATTCATTGCATTCTCAATTAGCCAAAGTCCAGTTATAACAGATTGTAAGTACATAAAGATAAATCCTTCATGATGCTATCACATACATTTATTATACACCAGGGCTCTCCCATTCAAATTGACAGGATGTTCACTTACTTTGTAAGCCCAGACTCTAGTCAAATCGATGCAGGTAAAATAGAAGGAAAACCTGATCAATAATATTTTGCAAACAAGCAAAATAAAGCAACAGTCAGAAATAATGCTTTAGAAGATTATGGGCAGAGTATTATAGACAACTGAGTGAGTGGGATATAATGAACATTATGGCAAAATTAGATGAGAAGCCTGGTGAGACCCGACTCAATGTTGAGATCAACTCATGCTATCTTTATTCATTTCATAAGCAGTATGGTGAGATTCGGCCCAGGTAGTAGTGAATTGCCAATTAAGGAGAATTATGGCTTGCTGAGTGTCTTGCTGATGGACCACCTCTTTAATATTCAGCCTCCTAACTTAGCAAACTTGCCAAACAATGTATTGTGTGGCACTATCACCGTGCTAAATGGGACAGTCTTTGCACAGATCTAGCAACTCAAGACTGGACATCCATGAGGCGCAGTGGGCCATCAACAGCAGCAGAATTGTACTCCAGCACAATCTGTAACCTCATGGCCTGGCATATCCCCCACTCAACCATTACCATCGAGCCTGGTTCAATGGAGGTTGCAGGGGGGCATGCCAGGAGCAGCACCTGGCATACCTGAAGATGAAGTGTCAACCTGGTGAAGCCACCAAACAGGACTGCCTGCACGCCAAACAACAAAAGCAGCAAGCAAAAGACAAAGCTAAGCGATCCCACATCCAACAGATAGGATCTAAGCTTTGCAGTCCTGCCACATCCTGTTTGTGAATGGTGGTGGACAATGAAATAACTCATTGGAGGAGGAGGCTCCACCAATTTTCCCATCCTCAATGATGGAAGTGCCCAGCACATCAGAGCAAAAGATAAAGCTGAAGCACTCGTGACAATCTTCAGCCAGAAGTGCAGTGTGAATGCCCCATCTTGGCTTCTTCCAGTGGTCCCCATCATTACAGATACCAGTCTTCATCCAATTCGATTCACTCCCAGTACTATCAAGAAAATTTGGAGACACTGGATACAAGGAACAAAGAACAAAGAAAATTACAGCACAGGAACAGGCCCTTTAGCTCTCCAAGCCTGCGCCAATCGAGATCCTCTGTCTAAACCTGTCACCTATTTTCTAAGGGTCTGTATCCCTTTGCTCCCTGTCCATCCATGTACCTGTCCAGATACATCTTAAAAGACACTAACGTGTCTGCGTCTCCGCTGGCAACGTGTTCCGGGCACCCACCACCCTCTGCATAAAGATATTGTAAAGTCTACAGGCCCTGACAACATTCTGGCAATAGTACTGAAGACTTGTGCTCCAGAACTTGCCGCTCCCCTAGCCAAGCTGTTCCAGTACAGTAACAACAATGGTATCTATCCAGCAATGTGGAAAATTGCCCAGGTATGTCTTGTACACAAAAAGCAGGACAAATCCAACTCAGCCAATTACCGCCCCATCAGTCTACTCTCAATCATCAGTAAAGTGCTGGAAGGTGTCATCAACAGTGCTATCAAGCAGCACCTGCTCAAAAATAACCTGCTCAGTGATACCCAGTTTGGGCTCCGCCAGGGCCACTTAGCTCCTGACCTCATTAGAGCCTTGGTTCAAACATGGACAAAAGAGCTGAATTCCAGAGTGAGGAGAGAGTGACAGCCTTTGACATCAAGGCTGCATTCGACCAAGTGTGGAATTGATGGGTATCAAGGGGCAAATTCTCCAATGGTTGGAGTCCCATACCTGACACATGGGAAGGTGATCATGGTTGTTGGAGGCCAATCGTCTCTGCCCTAGGATGCCTCTGCAGGAGTTTATCAGGGTAGGGTCCTTGGCCCAAAACCTTCAGCTGCCTCATCAATGACCTTCCCTTCATCATAAATAAGGTGAGAATTGCGGATGTTCACCGATGATTGCACAATGTTCAGCATCATTCGTGACTCCTCAGATACTGAAGCAATCCATGTTCAAATGCAACAAGATCTGGACGATATCCTGGCTTGGGCTGACAAGTGGCTTGTGACATTCGCGCCACGCAAATTCCAGGCTATGACCATCATCAATAAGAGATAACCTAACCACCACCCCTTGACATTTAATGATATTATCATCGCTGAATCCCCTACTATCAACATCTTGGGGGCTATCGTTGACCAGAAACTCAACTGAACTCACCATATAAACATAGTGACTACAAGAGCAGGTCAGAAGTGATGAACACTGCGGCAACTAACTTAGTTCCTCACTCCTCACAGCCTGTCCACCTTCTACAAGGCACATGTGAGGAGTGTGATGGAATGCTCCCCAATTGCCTGGATGAGTGCAGCCCCAATGGCACTCATCCAGGACAAAACAGCCTGCTTGATTGGCACTACATCTACAAGCATCCACTCCCTCCACCACTGACGCTCAGTGGCAGTGTGTACTAACTACAAGATGCACTGCAGAAATTCACCAAAGATCCTCAGACAGTACCTTTCAAACCCATGACCACTTCCAGCTAGAAGGGCAAAGGCAGCAGACATATGGGAACACCACCATTTTCAAATTCCCCTCCAAGCCACTCACCATCCTGACTTGGAAATATTTCGCCATTCCTTTACTGTCACTGGGTCAAAATGTTGGAATTCCCTCCCTAATGGCATTGTGGGTCAACCCACAGCAGGTGGACTGCAGCAGTTCAAGAAGACAGCTCACCACCACCTTCTCAAGGGCCACTAGGGATAGGCAAGAAACGCTGGCCAGCCAGCAATGCCCACATCCCACAAATGAATAATAAAAAAAAACACTCGGCACCAGAGTAAACGCAACATGGAAACCAGAGAATGTACCTGATGGATTCAGTTCAATACTTGTTTCAAACAACCTCTATGTTGCCTCTAACCAAAATGCAGCCCCGAGCGTGATCCACAGGGCACCAGCCACACACGTTCCTCCATGGACATTGGCAAGCAGCATCTGACTATCCCTCATGACCATCTTAGCACTGGTTCACTTTGGATGCACAGTCTTGCATTGCAGAGCATGCCAGAAACAGTCATTTAACAGCTGCAATGAGGTCACTTCCACTGTCACAGTCGTCCAGAACATAGACTGTGCTGGGCTGCATCTTAGGGCTGCTTTGCTCCCTTTCTTAGTGTTCACTCACTTAATGCCTGCATACATGCTCACAGCATCCCTAAATTGCCAAGCCTTGCCTTTCGTTATTTTGCTTGCCAGTTAGCACAGTTACATAACCAGGCACCTTAGCTTACTGCTCAGCAGTCTTCAGTCTTAGGGGCACACATCATGTTGAATGGCACTGTCCTACATCAATCTCACAGTTGCACCTTGTGTAAGCAACTTCCGTGACAAACACACTGCATGTGCAGCAAGCAGCCATGTATCAAACTTTTAGGGGAATAGTTCTCATTGAAATCAGTGGAGAAATCTGTCAGTCAGGAAGGCCACAATAAGTCAAGGGCACCCACCCAGACCAGTTCAGGGGATTGGCCATAGTCAGGCATCTGGTTGGGATTTTGTCAGTTAGGGGTCTGTGCTTCTGCAGTCCAGGGAATGGGTCATGGTCAGTCCTTTGGTTCCATCGTGGCCTGTTTTGAAGTGTGGATAAGTCTTAGTCCTGAGACTTAAAGACACCTTAAAGACAATTAAAGATTCCAATCTCACTTAAAGACACCAGTTGGGCCTGAGGATATCTTGCCTGGGGCTGTCTGATCATGTTAATTAAAGGGGTGGGCCATAGTCAATTAGGTCTATCCACAGAAAGTAGAGGGAGGAGGTGAGGGTGGTAGCCTTGGCATGTTACTCTTTGACACTGGAGCCTTCAGGCTTTGGGAAAGAACACAGTAAAATTGTGAATGTACGATAGCAGGATGTGCAAGGAAATATTCAGTGAAGTGTGGTGGGGTGATTGGGGTGATTCATCCATGGTCAGGCATCAATGTAGGGAGGGTAGGGAGAAAGGTATGAGCTCATCTGGCACGGTCATCTCATACACCAGGGGGTAAATGAGAAAGACAAGCAGCTGTAGGTGCATGTTGACAGGCTGGGTGGGGGTTTGGGGAAGTGTGAAGCCTGTGGGATTTATGAAAAGGGCTACCAAGACATGATTGTGATTGTATGGGGATCCCTGGCACCTTCATGCTGATGTTGGAAGCTAGTGACAGATGAGTGCTTACTGTCACCTTCCATCATGATGCAAATTGAAAGTGCACAATGAGGAAGAAAATGGCTATGAGTGTATTCAGAATGGGCAGGGTGAGACACTCAACTGTGAGGAAGGTGTTGCTTTCAAAGATCCAGGAGGGTGTTTTTTGGGAAGGTGGGCATTTGTTTGCAGAGATTATAGAGAGGACGGCTCACGACCAGTTAGAAGTCTTGTTTAATGAATGAGACTGACAGTATGGTTAATGGAAGAGTGACAATGGAGGTACCCACTCATTTGCAGAACATGGATTTTTCAGGATTCCTGCAGGAGAAGTCCTAGTGTTCTCCTTTGAAGTTAAGTATTCACTGCTCCATTATGGGCTGTCTTCTCCTGTAAAAATGGAAAAGAGTGGGGATGGGATGGGAGGCAAGTGAATGTGATAGCTGGGTGGCATAGTTGATATAGTGCTGGTTCATGTGGGGGAAAAGTGGTGAGGTGTTCCAAGGTACTGAGGAGGCAGGGTAGAGGGTATACAGTGTCACTGCTTTGCGAGGTTAGGTGTAGAAGAGCGAGTGAGGGAAGGTGTTGCCTGCAATAACGAGAGAGCCAGAGCATGTACCTTAGATGGAGGTGAATGCAGTAGCAAAGATGGAGTGACTGTAAGGTAGGAGAGACAAGAATGTGGCACTTACCCTTGTCGAATAGAGAAGAACATTGACCTTCTTACCACCATCATTCCTTTGCACCTTGGAGATGGCACTGACCTACATTGCAAACTGGGATCAAGCTATCAGGGTCAGATCACATGGCTTCCTCTGTCAATCCTCTAGTAGCATTACCCCTCTCCTCTGGTCCACACTATCCACCAGGATGTTCAGGTCCCTGTCAGAGGATTGTAGTGTGAAATAACTGCACAAAGGCCGGTATCCTGTACAGGGACTGTGACTATCCAGTTCAAAGACAGTCCCTAGACTAAGGAGACCTTCTGAATCTTCTATTTATAACTGTAAGCCAGGGTTCCCTGATTGACCCAGGTTAATAACCACATTCAAGAATCTCATAGTCAATGAGATCTACCTGGCCATGATTCCAAGCGCTACATTGTGCCATCGACCCCTTCTACACCATTTTTGACTCTGAATATTAATGAGCAGGGCAGTTTCAGGGTGCCAGTGCTTACCCAGGTGCACAGCAGCCTTTAAAAGATGGTGCAGTGCAAAGATTCAAGTTATTGTGGGAATGACACATGTGTAAGATGGGGTAGAAATCAAATGTAAAAGACGCATAGAGGTGAGGCAGGTAGTTAATGAAGCAAGTTTGGCGAGATATGGTGATAAAAACTGCGATACCTCTTGGCAGAAAACCCTCCAAAAACCTCAATGAGCTGGAGCTCAAAGAATCATAGAATCAGTGTGGAACCAGGTTGTCCTCAGCCAAATAATTCAGCCCTTCTAGTGAAAAGAAACTAAAAGGTGACTTAAACCAGGAGAAAGCAACAGAAACAAGTAAGTAAAACATTAGAGCACAGTAATAGTTTAAGATGTCTGAACAGCATAAACATTCTTTATACAAATGTGTGTAGTACAAAGAAAAAATAAGTCAATAGCAGGCACAATTTCAGTTTGGAGGGTATTTACATGAAAGTTGGTATGACAAAGTTGGTCAGGACCAGGAACAAAATAAACAAGGTTATACGATCTATGGGAATGAAAACAACATTGGAAGAGAAGGATGACTAGCACACCATGATTGAGAATGAAATCTCTTGCATGACGAGGGTGGTTATAACAAGAGGTAAACAGATAGTGGAGACTATGATAGAGTCAAGAAAGTGAAAAGGATTTAAGATGCGCGAAAATTTTGTATGGGTTCCTCTGGAACAGAATTTGAAGTGTGATGACATGTATAAATGCTGATATGAACAAAGATTTGGTAAAGGCAGAGTATTTTAATGAGTTTTAACTTCAAAAATACTTTGTAGAAAGACAAACGAAACTTTGGCATTTATGGCTAAAGGAATAAAAATATAAGAGTAAGGAAGTGTTGCTGCAACCGTACAAAACATTAGTGAGACTGCACCTGGAGTACAATGTTGGTTACATTACTTGAGGAGGGGTACAATTGCATTGGAAGCAGTTCAAAGAAGATTCATGAGATTGACACTAAAAAAAGCCAAAGAATTGTGGATGTTGGAAATCAGAAGCAAAAACAGAAATTGCTGGAAAAGCTCAGCAGGTCTTCAGAAGAAGGGTCACTGGACTTGAAATGTTGACTCTGCTTTCTCTCCACAGATGATGTTAGACCTGCTAAGTTTCACCAGCAACTTCTGTTTTCATTCACTATATTGAATCCAGAGATGAGAGATTTGTCTAATGAAGAGAGATTCAGCAGTTTATGCCTATACTCATTGGAGTTTAAAAGAATGAAAGGAGATTTATTTGAGGATATAAGTTGCTAAAGGGGATTGACCAAGTAAATGTAGAAAAGATGTTTCCACTTGTCGGGCAATTTAGAATGAGAGGTCATAATTTTAGGATAAGGAGTAGCAGAACTAAAACAGAGATGAGGTGAAATTACTTCTCTAAAAGGCTCATGAATCTATGGAATTCATTACCCCAGTATGTGGTGGATGCTGGGATATTGAATAAATTTAAGGAGATAGACAGATTTTTAATTAGTAATTAGTTGAAAGGTCTTGGAGAACGGCAGAAAAGTGGAGTTGATGCTGAGACTGGATCAAGCTTTATCATATCAAATGGCAGAGCAGCTTTGAAGGGCTGAATTGCCTACTGGTGCTACTAGTTCTTATGTACTTATGTAAATATAAATCGGTCCAAGGCAACTGGCACAAGTTGAAAGGCAATGAATCTTAAGAATGTACCCAGAGTAGTTTTCTCAAACAATGCTTCAGAAATTACATGGACATAAGATATCCATCAGCAAGAAAGTCAAAGTCAAAATCAAGCCCATCTACTTTGACTCTGGAAATTAAAATTCAATCTTCCTTTAATCAGGTAGCTAATTGCTGGCAGTCATGTCTTCCACTCCTCTGAAGAGCCTACACCCAGAGATCTTCCATCGCAGCAGCACTTCCAGAAGCAGTGACCACTATCTATACTGCAGCAGTTCCCAGGAAGGCTTGGAGTAATGGTAGGTAGGATTGGAGTTCACTGGGAGGCCTGTTGAGGGACGAGGGTTTGATCGTAAGGGCAGGGACCATTTTCAAGTAGATGTGGTCTCTGCTGCTGTTAGGGGGATGGGGAAGCCTCTAGAGCCATAGGGTGATCAGGAGGGTCCTGCCCACAAACACCGCCCCCCCAACCTCCTTCTATCCCGCTCTCAGGTGCATGGAAGCTACCAGGTATTATCTTTACTACTCTTTATCTCTACCTAACTGATTCTATACCTTTTCTACATCTTAGCAAAATGTTAACTCTGATTTCTCTTTACAGATGCTGCCACACCTGCTGAGCTTTGCTGGCAATTCCTTGTTTTTGTTTCTGATTCAAGAGCTAATGTTCTCAAGCTAAAATTATTTCTCACAAGTGTACCAATGACATCCTTAATTGATAGAACTACCCTACAACCTTTTCCTAGCTTCCTACCTTTTTGCAATGTCAGGCTTTTATTAATATTCAAGTCTCAGCTTTGGTCATCGTTCAACCATATCTCTGTGATGGTTATCAGATCATATATATATTTATTTCTATCTGTCCTAACAATTCATCCAACCTCTTATGATTGATATGCACATTCAGATACAAAGGCTTTAAGTATGCCCTTTTTACCACTTTTGCAATCACTCGCTTTATCTATTGGTGTACTCCTAATTTTGCATATTCTGTGCCTTTCTGCCACAAGCTGGTATTACCTCATTTTTTCCTCTTGATTTCCCTTATGACTTCACATGTGACCCCACCCAGCCCCACTGTTCACTTTAAAGCTCTATCTCCTACACTAATCACATGACCAAACAGAACACAGTGGGTCCCAGCATAGCTCATGTGAAGCCCATCCCAATAGCACAGCACCCACTACACCCAGTACTGGTGCCCGTGCCCTAGAATCAAAACTCATTTCTCCCATATGAGTCACACATTTGTCTCTCTAATCTTGTTTCCCCTACACTAAATTGCTTATGGCTCAGATATGAATCCAGAGACTTTATCTTTGAGGTTCTGCATTCTAATTTAGGCCCTACTTACTTAATGGCTAAGTAGAGCCTCTTTCCTCATTCTATCTATGCCATTAGTACTCACATAGACACCCCTCCCACTGCAAGTTCATCTTCAGCTTAATCCTAGCACACTGGGCAGACAATACAGTCTTCTCAAGCCACTCTTTTGGCTGCAGAAGACTGCGTCCCCTGACTATACCATGCCCTGCTCTACGACATTTCTTTTTACTCTCTTGCTTGAATGGCTTCTTGTACTACAGTGCCATGCTCAGTTTACTCATCCACCTTGCAGCCCCAGCTTTCATCCATATAAGCTGCAAGAACCTCAAAACTTGTTCAACAATTGTAAGAACTGAGGGTCCTCAGTTTTCTTACCTCCCTCACTTGCAATCACACCTCTTGTTCCTGGCTACTGACCAAATTCAGAAATCCTCTCTAAGGGAATGTGACAGCTTTCTGGAAGAAAGTGTCCAGGTAACTTTTCCATTCCTGATGCATTGCAGTGTCTGTAACTTAACATCTAGTTGATTGATTCTGAACTGAAGCTTCTCGAGCTGCAAAAATTTAATCCAAATGTGGTGTTGATGGATTATACTGGCATTCGCCATCACACACATACTGCAGTCACAACACAAGACCTGCCCTGCTGTATTTATTATGGTAGTGCTTAATTTCATAATTAATAAACCTTATTTCCAACAAAAAAAATCCTATTAATGCACCTTACTGCCACGAACAAAACCTTACAAATGCTCATAAAAACTCAGTGTTTTGAAAGATAAATGTGAAAAATCTTGACCAACTAATCAACTACCTGTTTTCCTGTGAGAACACATTTTGCTCTGTCTCAGAACATTGCCAATCCACTAGAGCTACAGGGTCGTGTTAACACATCCAGCTGTTCGTCCACCACTCTCCATTGTGGCTGTTTGACTGGTCAACAGCTCCTATCTCTTACACTGTTTTATCTGGTACACTGCTCTCTCCTATGCTGTTGGTCAGTCAGCTGTTCTCACCTCTCACAGTGTTTAATTTCTCTGGGCCCTTTTGTGATTAATATTTGATTTCCTATCTGAGAGCACTACAAAATGGAAGTGTTCTCTTGACACCTGATCTGCCCGAACAGCATTTACCTTCCATTTGACAATTGAGCCTTCAGAGTTACTGATCATCTGATGGGGTCAGCAACATTACCTCACATGCCATCTTTAATTGATGGCAAGGCTGGAGGTGGCCAATAAGGCAGCCACTATGGGAAAATTTCTGTGTCATCTCACTGTCAGCAAGTGGTGGCTGAAGTTCCACATTTGCTCCCAGTGTCTAGGTTACAAAGCAGGTATAAAGGTATCTACGTACCTAAGATTCTAGAGTTAAGTAAGAGGTCCTTCAATAGGAAGATGCATAAAATATATACTTTTCCATGGATTGCCACCTTGCTGCAGTAGAGAAGCTTGAGGGTCCTATTGATCCTGAAGGCAATGCAGTCAGGAGTTCTCAACTCCTGGCAAGGCCATCCATGATGATAAGGTCAGACAGGAGGCACCAGACAAAGTACACTCTAAAACAAGACCTCAATGACGATCCAGGTATTTGGTGATATCAATAGCTGTGATGGCAGATGAAGGCTGCAGCAGTAATGAAATTCCCAGTCATTGAGCTTTCCTTCCCATTGGATCTATCTTCTGTCAAGGACCATGTGTCCACTGATGTACAACAGCATTCCCACATTAAAACATGTCTCACACAAGGCATCCACCCACAGGAATTCTACAACCCTCCCACCCCATTCCTCCCCAACAAACAACAGAAGCCCTGGGGTCATGGGTGAGAGGTGGCGGAGACAGGATTGTGAGATCTGGAAGTCCCTGCCATTGGACCGGCACATAAGCAGTGAACAAAAACAAAGTTGCTGGAGAAGCTCAGCAGGTCTGGCAGCATCTGTGAAGGAAAAAAC
>JAHRHZ010000162.1:1939747-1976860 GCA_024137785.1 Ginglymostoma cirratum
TGTTTTTGTTCCTGATTTACAGCATCCAAAGTTCTTTTGGTTTTTATTCTATTAGCCTTCCTGATTACCCGCTGCGCCTGAATGCTAGCTTTCTGTGTTTTGTGGACAAGGACCCCCAAGGCCTGAAGGGTTTAGGCCCGAAACGTCAAGTTTTCCTGCTCCTATGATGCTGCTTGACCTGCTGTGTTCATCCAGCCCCATGCTTGTTATCTGGGTCAGGAGATGCCTACAGGAACAGCATCAGAAAGATTCTACATGCCCCAACACACTCATCACACTACCCTACATCAGGAACACGTCAGAACTCACCACAAGACTTCTACGACCGCTGGGCATCAGAGTGGCACACAAACCCACATCAACCCTACGATCTACAAGATCCCCTGCAGAGACTGCGAGAAACACTACATCGGACAAACAGGAAGGAAACTAACAACAAGAATACATGAACACCAACTGGCTACAAAAAAAATGACCAATACTCACTCATCTCAATCCACATGGACAACGAGAACCACAACTTCGACTGTGACAACACCAAGATCCTGGGACAGGCTAGGCAGAGACAAGCACGAGAATTCCTGGAAGCACTGCACTCCACGAAGCAAGCTATTAATTAACACATTGAACTCGACCCCGTATACATTCCAGTATGGAGGAAACCCGGAAGTGAGGCAATCCATTGCAACTGACCCCAGAGTTTAAAAGCCAGACGGGAAAACACATTGACGCTTCATCAGAGGCTGCACTGAGGATGTTACAATCCACAGTAATGAAACGTCTGCGGAACAACAAACCAGCTCGGCGAGCCAACCAACCTCAACACATATAACTATCATGTTGTAGCTATTATAGAGACTTGGTTGCGACAAAACTGGCAGCTTAACATTCCGACATTTAGATATTTCAGGTGTAATAGAGAGGGATGTAAAAGAGGTGGGAAAGTCGCTTTATTGAATAGGGAGAATATCACAGCTATACTGAGGGAGGACACCTTGGAGGGCTCCACCAGCCTGTCCACATCAGTGGAGCTCAGAATAAGATGTGAAAATGCTTTGATTGGATTATACTACAGGCTTCCCAACAGCCAGCAAATTTGTTAGGTGTGTCCAGAATAGTTTTTTGAAACAATATGTAAGTACTCCAACTTGGGAAGAGGCCATACTAGACCTGGTATTGGGGAATAAGCCTAGTCGTGTAATCCAATTTTCAGTGGGCCAGCATTTTGGAACAGTGACGATAATTCTTTAAGGTTTAAGTTACTTATGGATAAGGATAAGAGTAGAACTCCAGTGAAAGTACTACATTTTGACAAGGCAAACTACAACAATATTAGGCATGAACTGGGGAATACAGATAGAGGATGAGAGTAAATCCACATCTGGCATGTGGGAATATTTTAAAGGCCAGTTGCTTAGATTTCAAGGCCAGCACGTTCATGTGAAAATGAAGGATAAGGATAGTAAGATTCAGGAAACGAGGAGGACAAGAGAAATTGAGAGCTTAGTCAGTAAGAAAAAAGAGGTACTCGTAAGGTTTAGGAAACTGAAGACAGACAGAGCCCATAAAGAATACAAAGATAAGAACTTGAAAAAGGAATTAGAAGGGCTAAAAGAAGTTATGAAATGTCTTTGGTAAAAGGATTAAGGAAAGTCCCAAGGAATTTTATACATATGTAAAAAAGCAACAGGGTAGCTAGGGAAAGGGTAGGTCCACTCAGGGAAAAAGGAGGGAATTTATACATGGAGCTCAAGGAAGTGGGTGAGGTCCTTAATAAATACTTTGCATTGGTATTCACAAAGGAGAAGCACATGGTGGATGGTGAGTCTTGGGAGAGGCATGTCAATCTTCTGATGATACTATGGGGCACATCAATATAAAAAGGAGGGGGTGTTGGTTGTTTTAAAAGGCATTATAGTAGACTAGTCCACAGGACCTGATGAGATCTATCCCTGAGTGCTAAGGGAGGCAGTTAAGGAGATTGTTGAGCCTTGAATGAAATCTTTCTAACCTCCTTAGTCATAAAAATGGTCCCATATGACTGGAGAATAACCAATGGTTTTCCTTTAAGAAGTGCAGCAGGGACAATTCACAAATTACAGGCCAGTAAGTCTTATGTCAGTGGTAGGGAAATTATTGAAGAAGATTCTTAGGGATAGGATTTACACGCATTTGGAAAAATGTGGACTTTTCAGCAATAGGCAGCATGACTTTGTGCAGGGAAGATTGTGTCACATGAACTTATTTGAATTTTTTGGAGAAGTGACAAAGATCATTGATTAAGGGTGAAATAACTCCACAGAGACCAGTATCCTGTCACCAAATCACCCTTTATTCATATGGAGAGTCTTTAACACTGATCCAGCTCCATCATAGCCAGCTCTCAGAGTGACAGGATGTCTGACGCTCCTGTTTTTACCTGTAGTTGCGTGAAGTGTGGCCCATAATCAAATAGAAACAGGGACAGCTTTGTATCTATTAAGGCTGTAGGCTGTTTCTTTAAGCCTCCTTTCAAAGTTTGGATTGCTCTTTCTGCCAGACTGTTGGATGATGGATGGTATAGAGTTGTCCCTATATATGAAATAGCATTTGACTTTAGGAAATACTCGATTACCTGCTGGTAAACAATGGCCCATTATCTGTGACCAACACTTCTGGGAGACCGTATATAGCAAAAGATGTGCGCAGGTTTTCAATCGTCACCTGCTGTTTGATGAATGAACCCTATGCCTGTCCAGCTATTTTGAGAGGGCTTCCACAATGACTAAGAACATTATGCTCATGAAAGGACCTGTGTAGTCAATGTGTAACCGAGTCCAGTGTTTACCTGGCCATTCCTATGAATGTGGTACTGCTGGCAATAACTTCTGTCCTTGTTGGCACTCTGGGCAATGTCACACCAACGCAGGTATGTCAGCATCCAATCCTAGCCACCAGACATAACCTGGATGACCCTGTTCAGCCAGTATCTAGCAGTGACCTTTGCTTGGTACAATCACTCTTGCTCCCCATAATAATATGCCTTCCTCTAGTGTGATCTGGTCTCTCCAGGTATAAAAAGTTTTCAGTTCTGGTTGTGACAGCCCTTTGGTTTCCCTCACTGCCACAAGTTGTTTTAGCTTTCCCAGGACTGGATCTTTCTCTGCCCAAATTCTGATAATGTCAGCTGTGACCAGATATGTCCTGAAAATTTAAAAACATTGTGGACCTTTCCAGTGACAGTACCATCCATGCTGTATCTGCCAGCATGAAGTGGCTCGATATTCTGCATTTGCTACCTGGCCTCTCAAATATTGTTCTAACTTGTAATTATACACACGTAGTATTAGAACCCACTGCTGAATTTGGCCTGAAGCTATGGGCAGCACTACTTTGTCACAGCAGAGGTTTGTGGTTGGTTATTATTGCAAATTTACATCTGTAAAGGGAAAAGTGCAACTTCCTGACTCCAAATATGACCACCAAAACTTTCTTCTCCATCTAGGCACATTTTTGCTCTATATTGGCTGAATTCCTAGATGGATGCACTATTGGGTGTTCTTCTTCATTGGGCCACCTGTGAGCTAATGCCTCCCCGATGCTGTGTGCGGTGGGGGTGGCATTGCATGTCAATACCCAATCTTTCTTGGCATCATAGTGTGCCTGCATCTTAGAGGATGATAGCTGTTTCTTCACTTCCCAGAAAGCTGTGGCTTGTCTGTGTGTCTATTTCCAATAGAGGCCAGGCTATGTATTCACCAGCCTAAGGAAAGACCTAAGCTCCAGTACAGATGAAGGAGCCAGGCCACTTTTGATCACCCTCACTTTATCTTTATTGCTTTTCATCTGCCCCAATGTCATTTGCCCGGAAAGACATAACACATTCTTTCCACATACTGGGCCCAGTCTTCAACAGCAGTCAATCTTCCCAAGTAAAGGCATGATGCCAGAAATGCTTACCCCAACTCAAAGGTGACTGTCGCAAGCTATCTTCTTCAGGAGTGTGCTCTACTCGCCATAGGAGCCAATATCCCTAACCAAGTCACCCACTATATACTTTTTTTCTCCCATGTGGAAAATCCTTGACCCCCGATCTAGCTCCCTCAGAGCCGGATCTCAGAGTGACAGGATATCTGATACTCCTTTTTTAATCTATCAACCAGGGCTCCTTGATTGGACCAGATTTTCAGCCCCAATCAGGGAAGTCATGTTCTACGAATTCCACTTGGCTGATATCATTATAATCAGTACAAAGGGCAGGGTGCTAGGTGTTATCTGTAAGGGCTTTAGCAAGGCCTTTAACAAAGTTCCTTATGGCAGCCTGTACAAGAGGTGAGGTCACATGAAATCCACAATGAGCTAGTAAGGTGGATACAGAACTGGCTTAATCATAGAAGACAGGGAGTAGCAATGGAAGAGTGATTTTCAGGCTGGAGATTTCTTACCAGTGGTGTTCCATAGAGATCAGTCCTGGGGCCACTGTTGTTTGTAATATTGCGGGAGAATATAGCCAGCCTGATTTATAAGTTTACAGAAGATAGAAAGACTATTGGAGCTGTGGATAGTGAGGAGGGTTGCCAAAGGATACAGCAGCCTCTAGAAAGGCTAGAAACATGGGTGGAAAAATGGTAGATGGAGTTTAGTCCGGGCAAATGCAAGGTGATGCATTTTGGATGATCAAATGTAGAAAGGTAGTCTACAGTAAACGGCAGAACACTTGGAGCATGAAAATACAGTGGGAATCTAAGTGCACAAATCCACAGTTCCTTGAAAGTGAGAACACAAGTGGATAAGGTGGTCAAGAAGACATGCTTGCCTTCATTGTTCAGAGAATAGAGTATGAAAAAGGGCAAGTTATGTTGCATCTGTATAGCATTTTAGTTAGGCCACATTTTTAACATTGTGTACAGTTCTAGTTGCCACACTATAGAAAGGATGAAAAGACTTTGGAGTGGGTACAATGGTCTATCAGGATGTTTCTTATTTGGGAGTGTATTCGTTAGGAGGAGAGATTGGACAAATTTGGTTTGGTTTCACTTGAACATTGAAGGATGAGGGGCAGCTTGATAGAAATTTATAAAATTATGAAAGACAAGAACAGAATGGATGTCAAAAGTTTTTCCAAGGTAGAAATGCCAATTACTAGGGGACATACCTTTATGGTAAAGGGGATAAGTTTAAAGGAAATGTAAGAAACACGTCTTTTTAACACACAGGGTGGTAAGTGCCTGGAATATGCTGCCAAAGGAGATGGTGGAGATGGATACAATAGCAATATTTGAGGTACCTTGACAGACATATGAATTGGCACAGAATGGAGGGATATTGACTGCGTAGAGGCAAAGGGATTTTAGTTTAGAAAGGCATCATGTGTTGGTGCAGAATTGGTCAGCTAGACTGCCTCTTCCAGTGCTGTACTGTACTTTGTTGTTTATTATATTAGTACAAACCTACATAGAGAACTGAAAGACAGAAACAGCGAGATGGTAGCAGAGGTGGCTTACAATTACAAGCTTGCACACAAATCCAAGTTCTTTTTCTGTCACCTCCAATAAATCTGGTAAGGATAGAAGATGGGAAGATGAAGAAGACGTAGTGAAGGATGAGTAGGGACATTTGAGAGTGCCCCAGCATCCCACCCTCAGGTCAGAAAAGAAAGTGCTGAGGGTGGAAGTGATGTCTGAAGACCTAAGTGTTTCCATTGTCACAATGTAGAACACCTCTGTGGAAATTTCCATAAGTGAATACATGGGTACATAGGGTACGGAAAAGAGCCTTGACTGAGAGTACAACAGTCTGAGTTGTATCTCTAACTGAAGCTGTGGAACTATTGAATGCAGGGAAAGTTTATTTTTAAAAAAAGATACTTGAGAGTTACAGGGAGTTCTTATCAAAGTGAAAAGCAACATCTTACTCCTCAAATACTGTAAATAAAGTGAGGTTAACAAAACTCAGCAGTCACAGGAAATGGTTCTAGGAATTTTACCCATTTATCTAATGAACTGAGTAATGGCTAAACAAATTTCATCACTGGAGGCCAAATTAACTCCACAAACATAAATTTGATCACATGAAAATAACATGAGGAGTCTGGGTCTATATTAATGGAGTTTAGAAGGATGAGGGGAGGATCTCATTGAAACTTACAGAACACTGAGAGGACTGAATGGAGTAGCTGTGGAGAAGATGTTTCCATTTATAGGAGAGTCTAAGACCCAAGAGCACAGCCTCAGTGTGAAGGTATGACCGTCAGGAACGGAGATGAGGAGGAAATTCTTCAACCAGGGGTGGTGAATTTGTGATACTCGTTGTCACAGAAGTCTGTGGAGGCCAAGTCATTGAGTGTATTTAAGACAGACATAGATAGGGTCTTGATTAATAAGGGGATCAAGGGTCACGGGGAAAAGACAGAAGAAGGGGATTGAGAAACGTATCAGCAATGATTGAATGGCGGAGCAGACTCATGGACAGAATGGCTTAATTCTGCCCTTATATCTTATGGTCTTACAAGTCATAGCATTATAGAGTCATATAACACAGGAACAAGCCCTTTGACCCAACTCATCCATGCCAACCAGACAACCCTATCTGACCTAGTTCCATTTGCCAACATATGGCCCATATCCCTCTAAACTCTTCCTATTCATACACCCATCTAGATGTCTGTTAAATGTTGTAATTGTACCTGCCTCCATCACTTCCTCTGCCAGTTTGTTGTATACATACACCAACCTCTGTGTGAAAATGTTACCCTTCAGGTCCTTTTTAAATCTTTCTCCTCTTGCCTTAAACCTATGTCCTCTGGTCTTGGACTCCCACATCCTAGGAAAAAGACCTTGGCTATTCACCCTGTCCATGCCCCTCATGATTTTGTAAACATCTACAAGGCTCCAGACCCTGCAACATCCTTGCAAATCTTTTCTGTTCCCTCTCAAGTTTAACAACATCTTTCCAATAGAAGTGCAACCAGAATTGTATGCAGTATTCTAAAAGTGGCCTAATCTTGATTATTTGGATTTTCCAAAGGAAGTGTTCAACAAGTCTTCACTGGTTGCAGCTCAGCAAGCCAATCCAGAGTTAAATAAGGCAGTTCAATCAACTTAAAGTGAAGTTGAAGCTGAAGGAGCTCAATCTTTTCACAAACCTGTGGGCAGAGTGGAAGATGCCTCATCAGAAAGTGATACTGTTTGAATATTGTCAAAAATGTTAGGGATATCTCTTGAAATTCCTGGCAGAACATACAGGAATCTGGAAGACCAACTAACTATAAGTCGACATTTATACTGGCTAGATTTTCACAAGGATATGGTGCAATTCTTTTTTAAAACATGCCATAATAGCAAGATAGTAGAGAAACCACAACATGCCATCAAAACAGTATCTTTTAAGCCCCAGATAACAAGGCGTGGGGCTGGATGAACACAGCAGGCCAAGCAGCATCATAGGAGCAGGAAAACTTGACGTTTCTGGCCTAGACCCTTCGTCAGAAATGGGGGAGGGGAAGAGGGTTCTGAAATAAATAGGGAGAGAGGGGGAGGTGGATAGAAGATGGATAGAGGAGAGGATAGGTGGAGAGGAGGCAGACAAGTCGAAGAGGCGGGGATGGAGCCAGTAAAGGTGAGTATAGGTAGGGGGTGAGGGAGGAGATGGGTCAGTCCAATTTTAAGCCCCATATCAGTTTTGGGGAATCATTTTGCAGGGTGGTAGTAACTGTGTCTGGGATCCTTACCAAAAACAAAAGCAGGATATCAGTATATTCTTACTATTTCAGATATAACAGAATAAGAATAAGAAAAGTCAATCACTATGATGGGATTATAATACAGGCATTCAATAGCCAACAGGAGATACAGGAACAGATATGTACGCATATCCTGGAAAGATATAAAAACAACACGACTGTTGCGGTGTGTGATTTTAACTTCCATAATATTGACTGAGACTCTCTTAATGCCAGAAGCTTAGATGGGGAAGAATTTGTTAGGTGCATCCAGGAGGGTTTCTTTAACACTGCTGCCTCACAGTGACAGGGACCCGGGTTCAATCCCAGGCTTGGACAACTGTCTATGTGAAATTTGCACATTGTCCCCATGTCTGTGTTTGTTTCCTCCCACAGTCCAAAGATGTGGGCAGGCTAAGTGGGTTGGCCATGCTAAATTGCCCATAATGTCTATGTGGATTAGCCAAGAGAAATGCAGTGTTACAGGAATTGGGTAGGGGTGGCTCTGAGTGAGATGCTCTATGGAGGTGCAGTGTGGACTTGATGGTAGACTTCCACACTGTAAGATTTCCATGAAATAACTATTCAACACCCAGAGGCCATTTCCTTAAACAATTATTGTCAAGGGTAGTGTTAGAGAAGTTAACCCAATTCTTTACTGAGTATGGGCTGATGGAGATCTGTTCAAATCATAGGGTAAAATCTTACAGTTTGCTGATGAAGTGCAAGTTGTATAAGATTCCTTTGGAGGGATTCTCACCATGAAGCCTACTGAGATTTCTCACCATATCTTGCCTCTACTTACCTCCCTTTTTTGGTGTCCCTCATGTCCGATTCTAGTCCCGTGTTACCACATACCATTCACAAGACACTTCATCTTATACTAGAGAATATAGGTGAGTTCTAAATGAATACTTTGGGTTGGTGCTCACTAGTGAGAGAGACAATATGGGTATAGAAATCAGAGAGAAGGTCTATGATGCAGTTAAAGAAATTAGCATAGACAGTGGGGTGGTTCCAAGTGATCTGGAAGGCTTATAAGTAGATGATTGTCGAGGGTCAGATGAAATGTATCCCAGGCTGTTGAGTGAGTCAGAAGCGCTAGCAAAAATTTTCATTTCCTCTCTGGCCACAGGAGAGGTGCCTGAGGACTACAGGGCAGTCAATGTAGAATCATTATTCAAGAAGAAAGGACGGGATAATCCAGGAAGCTATAGGCTAACAGTCTAACCTCGGTGATGGGTAAACTATTGGAAACAATTTTGAGGAACAGAATTAATCTGCATTTGAAGGGGCAGGAGTTAATCAAGAACAGTAAGCATCATTTTGTTAAGGGAAGCTCGTGTCTAACTGACTTGATTGAATTCTTTCAAGAGGTTACCTGGTGTGTAAATAGAACATAGAACATAGAACATAGAACATAGAACATAGAACATAGAACATAGAACATAGAACAATACAGCACAGAACAGGCCCTTCGGCCCTCGATGTTGCGCCGACCTGTGAACTAATCTAAGCCCATCCCCCTACACTATCCCATCATCATGCATATGCTTATCCAAGGACTGTTTAAATGCCCCTAATGTGGCTGAGTTAACTAAATTGGCAGGCAGGGCATTCCACGCCCTTACCACTCTCTGAGTAAAGAACCTGCCTCTGACGTCTGTCTTAAATCTATCACCCCTCAATTTGCAGCTATGCCCCCTCGTACCAGCCGACGTCGTCATCCTAGGAAAAAGACTCTCACTGTCTACCCTATCTAATCCTCTGATCATTTTGTATGTCTCTATTAAATCCCCTCTTCGCCTTCTTCTCTCCAATGAGAACAGACCCAAGTCCCTCAGCCTTTCCTCATAAGACCTTCGCTCCAGACCAGGCAACATCCTGGTAAAATGAGGGCAATTCTTTTGCTGTCGTCTACTTGGACTTCAACAAGGTTTTTGATAAGGTCCAGAATGACAGATTTGACAACAAATGTTAGAGATGATGGGATCCAAGGAAATTTGGTGAATTGGATCCACAATTAGCTAAAAAGCAGGAAGCAGAATTGTTGAGGGGTGTTTTGTGACTAAAAATCTATGTCCAGTGGTATCCCACAGGGACTTTGCAATTTGTGGTTTATATAAAAGATCTAGGCTTGAATGTAGGAGGATTGATCAGTGAGTTCATAGACAATATTGGTTGCGGAAAATAGTGAGGAGGACAGCCTTAGAGTACAAGAGGATAAGAATTGGCTGATCAGTGGCAAATGATTCAGATAAAAGTTAGGTGATGCACTTGGGCAGGACAAATAAGGCAAGGAAATGCGTGGTAAATGGTGGGACCTTGGGAAGCACTGAAGAATCTTGATGTGCATACCCACTGTCTGTGTACAAACATGGTTTACACCAGGAAGGGCATTGTCTTTAAACAGATAGTAAAAGTTGGGTATTAATGAGTTCAGTAACAGGGAACTGATTCCAGCAAGTTTGAGAGAGACCCTACATTCAAGCAGATGGCAGACATTGCATGTAATTGAGACCTTGGGAAAAGATGGTCAGGAAGGACCAAAGTTGCAGTTGTGTTTGAACTGTGTTTTCTGGGGAGAGGGGCTTTGGCCGCAGATTTCACAGCATGAAGATTTTGAAACTCCCTGCCTAACCTCCCTTCCAACATTTGGAAGCCCGGAGAGTAGAAAGCTGAGTTAGAAATACTACAACTCTACCTCAATGAACTGAAAAGGGGATCCTAATCAATATCTCTAGAAAAGCAACCAAGGAGTTCCCATCTATGCCTCTGAAACAACACATTATGAAAACCATTTAAGTAATTTGGCTAGTTTTTTGTTTTCTTTTATTTATCCCTTAACTGTTTGCTTGTTTGTCTGTCTTTTTTGTGAATGACGGCTGAGAGCAAATTGTATGAGTTTAAAGCATTGACATTAATTAGATTACTTTTATTTGATTTTTCCTCTGTTAGAGTAATTAAAAAAAAGTAGATGATTAATAAATTTGTCTTTTGTTTAAGATACAAAACCATTGCCTGGAATTAATTGTTCACAATCTGGAATTGTTTGTTCAAAAGTCTGATTAGGAACCATTGGAATAACTATCGAGGGTCTTTGAAAGTATTAATTTTACTGTGTTGTGATTTGGTTTGGCTCTTTCTCTATGTCGTAACATAACTTGGGGATCAAGCCCTGAATCTTGGAACACAGACTATGTAGGTTTGGAATTGGGATTTGGTACTTAGACTGGCTAATCAGACACCATGTTTGTGCTCACGCTTAAGATGGAACTAGAAATTGTTTTTGTTCATTGGATGAGAACTTCGCTGGCAAGCATTTATTGCCCATCCCTAATTGCTCAGAGGGCCGTTAAGAGTCATTGCTGTGTCTGGAGTTACATGTAGAACAGACCAGGTAAGTATGGCAGATTTTCTTCCCTGGGGGATATTAATGAACCAGGTGGGTTTTTCCAACAATTGACAATGGCCATCATTAGACTTTTACATTCAGACTTATTTTAATTGCATTCAACCCAAGTCAACAAAACATGACCTGGGTTTCTGGATTAATAGTCCAGCGATGATACAACTAGGCCATCATATCCCCTATATTGTCAAAGTTTTTGGAAGTGAGAGAAGTTTCCCTGGTATGATTGTAAGGTTAAACTAAAACTAACCTAGCAGAGTTAGCCAGCAGATTAGAAATAAAGTTGCCAGAACAAGCCAAGAAGACAGGTGTTATAGATTTAATAGTGAAACATTTGGGTTTAGATGAGGTAGAAAGAGATGGTGATACAAGTAATACACCAGATGCATTAGTGAACCTTGAATTGCAGTTCAGACGAATGGAAATGAGAAACTTGGAGATGGAATTCCAAAGAGCAGAAAATAAGAAACAAAGCAAATTCCAAAGAGAGTTAGAACTTAAACAAGATGTAGAGCTGCATGAACACAGCAGGCCAAGCAGCATCATGGGAGCAGGAAAGCTGACGTTTCAGGCCTAGACCCTTCTTCAGAAATGGGGGAGGGGAAGGAGGTTCTGAAATAAATAGGGAGAGAGGGGGAGGCTGATAGAAGATGGATAGAGGAGAAGATAGGTGGAGAGGAGACAGACAGGCCAAAGAGGCGGGGATGGAGCCAGTGAAGATGAGTGTAGGTGGAGAGGTAGGGAGGAGATAGGTCAGTCCAGGGAGGACGGACAGGTCAAGGGGGCGGGATGAGGTTAGTAGGTAGGAGATGGGGGTGGGGCTTGAGGTGGGACTGGGGGATAGGTGAGAGGAAGAACAAGTTAGGGAGGCGGGGACGAGCTGGGCTGGTTTTGGGATGTGGTTGGGGAAGGGGAGATTTTGAAGCTTGTGAAGTCCACATTGATACCATTAGGCTGCAGGGTTCCCAAGCGGAATATGAGTTGCTGTTTCTGCAACCTTCGGGTAGCATCGTTGTGGCACTGCAGGAGGCCCAGGATGGACATGTCGTATGCGGATTGGGAGCGGGAGTTGAAATGGTTCGCGACTGGGAGGTGCAGTTGTTTAGTGTGAACCGAGCTTAGGTGTTCTGCAAAGTGGTCCCCAAGCCTCTGCTTGGTTACCACCTGCAGTGCCACAACGATGCTACCCGAAGGTTGCAAGACAAGCAACTCATATTCTGCTTGGGAACCCTGCAGCCTAATGGTATCAATCTGGACTTCACAAGCTTCAAAATCTCCCCTCCCCCGACCGCAATCCAAAACCAGCCCAGCTCGTCCCCGCCTCCCTAACCTGTCCTTCCACCTATCCCCTCCTCCCCCTCAAGCCCCATCCCCATCTCCTACCTACTAACCTCATCCTGCCCCCTTGACCTGTCTGTCATCCCTGGACTGACCTATCTCCTCCCTACCTCCCCACCTACACTCACCTTCACTGGCTCCATCCCCGCCTCTTTGGCCTGTCTGTCTCCTCTCCACCTATCTTCTCCTCTATCCATCTTCTATCCGCCTCCCCCTCTCTCCCTATTTATTTCAGAACCTCCTTCCCCTCCCCCATTTCTGAAGAAGGGTCTGGGCTCGAAACGTCAGCTTTCCTGCTCCTCTGATGCTGCTTGGCCTGCTGTGTTCATGCAGCTCTACACCTTGTTATCTCAGATTCTCCAGCATCTGCAGTTCCTACTATCTCTAGAACTTAAACAAACTGGAATTCCTAAGGAAAGAAGAGAGAGAAAACAGGATTGTAAATTAAAAACAATGCAGCTTTGGCAAGCTAAACCAGTGGTTTGCAAAAAACTTGAAAGATGACGGTTCTAGTCATAATCCATGGCTTAATCAGATGTTCAAGATATTGCAGACTTTACCAAATTTGAAGACAAGGATATGAAAATATTTTTCGTGTCATTTGAGAAGATGGCTACACAAATAAGGTGGCAAAAAACAGATTGGACCTTGCCCGTGCAAAGTAAATTAACTGGTGAAAAACAAATTTATGCACCCCTGTCAGAGTAGCATTCTAGGGACTGAGGTGAAAAAGGATATTATAAGCACATATGAGTTGGTCCTGGAAGCATACAGGCAGAGGTTTCAGAATGTACAGAAATAGCCTGGACATATTTATATTTTGTTTGAAAGAGTTAAACAAAATAGCTTTGAGAGGTGGATAACGGTATTACAGGCTGAGAATAGTTATGATTCTCTCATAGAAATTATTCTTTTAGAAGAATTTAAAACTTTCTTACCTCCTATAATCAGAACTCACGTAGAGGATCAAAGGATGGTGGCAGGACAAGCAGTTATAATGGCTAAAGATTATATACTGATCTATAAACCCTTTTTCCATCATTCTCAGAAATTTGAGAAAAATAGAAAATAGGAGGGTGAAAGGTAGGGTGGGCAAGTGACCGTGGGCCCAAAATTGGACATTTTATATTAATCCACAGCTGGAGAAATCAGGCCTGATAGAACATTGGCCAAACTAAATTAAAAAGCAGCCAGCAACTGTCAGCTACTGAGAACAGTAGAAAACAAAGTCAAAGAGGTCTCAAAGGTTTGGGGGATCCAGTTACAACCATCCCAAGGGCAGTGTATTGGAGAAGTTTCAATCAGACTTTCAGGTGCCTTGACTCAGTGTCTGAGGATTCACTCACATTTGGCAAAATAAGGACTTATTAGTGGCATGTAGTATCATTTTGCACAGGGAAGGTCATGTCTCACAAACCTGATTGAGTTTTTTGAGGAAGTAACAAAGATGATTGATTGAGGATGGTAGATGTTGTCTATGTGGACTCTTGACAAGGTCCCTCCTGGCAGGCTGATATAAAAGGTGAAGTCACATGTGATCCACATTGAACTGGTAAGATGAATACAGAACTGGCTTAGTCATAGAAGACAGAGAGTAGTGGTGGAAAGGTATTTTTCTGACTGGACATTTGTGAACAGTGGTGTTCCATGGACATCAATGCTGGGCTCCCTTTTGTTTGTAATGTATATAAAGGATTTGTAGGGGAATATGGATAGCGTAATTTAGTAAATTAATGGAAGAGACAAAGATCTGGGGAGCTGCAGTGAATGAGAAGAATTGCCAGATGATACAATGGCATATAGTTAGGGTAAAGTCTCGGGTGAATGGAGTTTAATCCGGACAAACGTGAGTTGATGCATTTTGGGAGATCTAATGGAGGAGGGAAGTATACAGTAAATGGAAGAACCCTTAATAGCATCAACATATAGAGGGATCTAGATGTAGACATACACAGTTCCCTGAAAGTGGCAACAAATATGAATAATGTAGTCAAGAAGGCTTATAATATGTTTGTGTAAAGTATAAAATAATTATAAGGAGTATAAAAATTGACAAGTCATGTTGCAGCTATATTAAACTTTAGTTAGGACACATTTGGAATATAGTGCACATGTCTGGTCACCACTGCACCAGAAGTACTGGTACTGTGTATCACATTACCTTCAGATGTGCAGGCTTCAGAGAGCGTACCGAAACATTTACCAGGATGTTGCCTGGTTTGTAAAGTATTAGCTATGAGGAAAGATTGCACAACATGATTTGTTTTCGCTTGAACATCGAAGGATGAGGGGCAACCTGATATATAAAATAATGAAAGACATGGACAGAATGGGTAGTCAGAGTTTTTCTTTCCCAAAGTAGAAATATCAATTACAATGGGACGTTTATTTAAGGTAAAAAGGGATAAATTTAAAAGAGATATGAGAGGCAAGTTTTTTATATAAAGGGTGATAGGTGCCTGGAATGCAGGGCCAAGGGAAATGGTAGAGCTAGGTGTCTTTATGAGGCACCTTGACAGATATATGAATAGGCAGGAAATAGAGGGATATGAGCAGTGTAAAAGCAAAAGGTTTTTAGTTTGGAAAGGCATAATGCATCAGGGCTAAAGGGTGCATTCCTGTGCTGTACTGCTCTTTTTTCTTTGAAAGGATTGTGTAAATTTTTGCCTGTGAATTTTACTCTATCGAGTGGTGTAAATCACCAAAGAGGCTTGAGGGAGAGCCAAAGTCTGTAAATATTGGCTAATTCTCAATTTATGGTATTGTTATTTAATGTAGTACTGTTGTATAATGATGTGCCTATGGAAGATGCTTAGTGTATAGGGTAATTTTGTCTACATACAATGGAGAACCTAGATGCTCAGACAGTTAGGCTATCCATCTGAGATTTGATATGTGCCTGCATGATATCACGCTCTGAGCCAATGGTTTCATTTTTGCTTCAAGGGATCAACAGGGGGGCCAGTAGTCAAGCCCAAAATTAGACATTCTAAATTGACCCACAGCTGGAGAAATTGTGCCTGACAGAAAACTGGTCAAACTAAATTAAACTGCAGTTTTAGGCAACAGAGAACAACAGAAACCAAGTTCAAAGAGGTCACAAAGGTTGAGAGGAACCAGTTACATCAAGGCTGAGGGTAGCATATTGTAGAGGTATTAATCTGGCTTGCTTTCTGGCACATTGACTGCCAGCCAATGTCTGAGAGCATGCACTTTACACCTCTCCAGCAAAGCAACAGTGATAGTTGTTAGAGAGAACAAGGTGTAGAGCTGGATGAACATAGCAGACCAAGCAGCATCATAGAAGCAGGAAGGCTGACGTTTCGGGCCTAGACCCGTCATCAGAAATGGGGGAGGGAAAGTGGGTTCTGAAATAAATAGGGAGAGAGGGGGAGGCGGATAGAAGGTGGTTAGAGGAGAAGATAGGTGGAGAGGAGGCAGACAAGTCAAAGAGGCAGGGATGGAGCCAGTAAAGGTGAGTGTAGGTGGGGAGGTAGGGAGGAGATAGGTCAGTCCAGGGAGGACGGACAGGTCAAGGGGGCGGGATGAGGTTAGTAGGTAGGAGATGGGGATGGGGCTTGAGGTGGGAGGAGGGGATAGGTGGGAGGAAGGACAGGTTAGGAAGGCGGGGACGAGCTGGGCTGGTTTTGGGATGCGGTCGGGGGAGGGGAGATTTTGAAGCTTGTGAAATCCACATTGATACCATTGGGCTGCAGGGTTCCCAAGCGGAATATGAGTTGCTGTTCCTGCAACCTTCGGGTGGCGTCATTGTGGCACTGCAGGAGGCCCAGGATGGACATGTCGTATGAGGAATGGGAGGGGGAGTTGAAATGGTTCGCAACTGGGAGGTGCAGTTATTTATTGCGAACCGAGCATAGGTGTTCTGCAAAGCAGTACCCAAGCGTCCGCTTGGTTTCCCTGATGTAGAGGAGGCCACAACAGGTACAGCGGATGCAGTATACCACATTAGCAGATGTGCAGGTGAACATCTGCTTGATGTGGAAAGTCTTCTTGGGGCCTGGGATGTGGGTGAGGGGGGAGGTGTAGGGGCAGGTGTAGCACTTCCTGCAGTTGCAGGGAAAAGTGCTGGGTGAGGTGGGGCTGGAGGGGAGTATGGAGTGGACAAGGGAGTCACGGAGAGAGTGGTCCCTCTGGAAAGCAGATAAGGGTGGGGAGGGAAAAATGTCTTTGGTGGTGGGGTCGGATTGCAGATGGCGGAGGTGTCGGAGGATGATGCGTTGGATCCAGAGGTTGGTGGGGTGGTACGTGAGGACGAGGAGGATTCTGTTTTGGTTGTTATTGCGGCGAAGGGGTGTGAGGGATGAGTTGCGGGAAATACGGGCGACGCGGTCGAGGGCGTTCTTGACCAATGAGGGGGAGAAGTTGCGGTCCTTGAAAAACGAGGACATCTGAGATGTTCGGGAGTGGAATGCCTCATCCTGGGAGCAGATGCGGCGGAGGCGAAGGAGTTAGGAATAGTGGATGGTATTTTTGCAGGAAGGTGAGTGGGAGGAGGTGTATTCTAGGTAGCTGTGGGAGTTGGTGAGCTTGAAATGACCCCATTGGATGCATTGAACCACGCTCAAGACCCCATTGACCAAAGGCCACAGAACAATTGGGAAGGTGTGGCGTTAGGCAGGAAAGAAACACAAACATGGAAGCCACCCCTCAGTGAAGAGTTGCAGCAAGACTCAGGACAGAAATTCTTGCAGCAACCCAAGAAGACCCAGGAGAACATCCGTCCTGACCTGCAAGACCCACCTTCATGGAAGAGAGCTACCCCTATGTTGGAGAGGAAGGGGATTCCAACAGCCTTGCTCAAACATATGGATCATTGCAGGTAAAATCCTTTCTCAGATGGATAAAGCTAGATAGAGAATAGATACTGAGAGTTTTGACAATGCTTACAGGGTGTTTTCAGTAAGGAATATTTTGTTACTAAAATTGATTTGAACCACAAGCCAAATTCTATGTACCTACATCCTCTCCAACACGAGCACTTGGGTAAAGAGTTTTTAATACGTAATTGGGGCGAAGTGGCCAAAGCAGAGACAACTGGAAGCAGGTATCTAGGATAGGGAATGGACAATAGGGAACAATCCAAGAATTCTTCCCCAGGTTAAGAAGGAGATTGCTGAGGATGGATGTAAAGTTTGGAAGTTTAAATGTTTCCATTGTAATAAGTTGCGCCATGTGCAATTGGAATATTGGGAGTTGCTAGGTAAACACGTATGACTTATAGGAGTTAGTAAAATGAGTTGGAGAAGGTAGCACAAAAAGACAATACCATGGACCAGGTTGTAGCTCTAACTGTAACAAAAAACGTTGGAGGTGAATTCTGTCAATACTAAAAGAAGCTGTAAAACAGGTGAGAGCTATGCAAGATTTTTCTTAAAATGAATTGAGTTCTTTTTCTTCAGTGGAGATAGCTAAATATATAGTCAGACTAAGAGATACAAGAACAATACAATCACTTACTGGAGAAAGAATTCATGTTCCCTCCAGAAGCTTCAATGGAAGCTAAGGCATTAATAAATGAGATTGGAGAATATAAAGCACAGCTAGAATGTGATTTATTATTGGGAAAAGTAATTGTCGGGTTAGTAAAAACATGACTTATTGACGGAGTAGATTTACTTTTGGGTAATGATTTGGCAGGACAGAAGATTGTAGCTTCACTGATAGTTGCAGAATGCTCAAAGGAGGTACAATGAAACAGACGATTACAAGAACAGGATCCTGCTATCTTTCCTTCATGTGTGGTAGCCAGAGCAGTAGTTAAACAAAATCCATTAATAAGGTTTTATGTGACACCAGAAGCAAGTGAAGGGATCGTTGAAACAATCCTGAAAGTTGAAGATCATCCAAATGGAGTGTTTGGTATGATGTTCTAACTAGGCTTACAAAAAATAAATCCTGAACTAAATAATTTGGCAAAGTCACCTCATACTAAGGCAGAGGCCAAAGAAATTTTAGAGTGCTATTATCTTAAGAACAGAGTGCTGATGAGGAAGTGGAAGTAGACCCACAGATGAAGAATGATCAGTTGTACATCAGGTAGTGGTATCACCCTGCTGTCATGCGGACAGATTGCAACAAACTTGTGCAACTCCCATGGCAGACATGTGGAGATTTGGAAATCTCAGGCATCCATAAACAATTATTTGAACTGGCCAAAACTGCCTAAAGATATGCAGTCTTGTGAAACGTGTTGTACTGGTCAAGTTGTAGGTAAGCCTCAATATGTGATTAAACCAGCATCCTTAATTCTTCTCTGAGGAAAGATGCTCTTGCTCTTGAGGGAGTGATTCCAGGGATGACGGGTCTGATGTATGAGGAGAGATTTACTAGGTTGGGGATTATTTCCTTGGACTTCAGACGAATAAGGGGGGAATCTCATACTTATAAAATTCTAACAGGACTGGACAGGGTAGATGCAGGGAGAATGTTCACGATGGTGGGTGTGTCCAGAACCAGGGGTCACAGTATGAGGATTCGGGGTAGACTATTTAGGATGGAGATGAGGAGACATCTCTTCACCCAAAGAATGGTGACCCTGTGAATTCATTACCACAGGAACTAGTTGATGCCAGAACATTGAACATATTCAAGGGGCGACTAGATATTGCACTTGGGGTGAATGGGATCAAAGTTTCTGGAGACAAAGCAGGATTAGGTTATTGAGTTGTATAATCAGCCATAATCGTGAAGAATGACAGAACAGGCTCAAAGGGTGGAATGGCCTCCTCCTGCTCCTATCTTCTATCTTTCTAGACATGTTTTGGATAACTATTCAGTCATTTACTAGTGGGTAGCGTAGGACCATTAGACTATACTTTATTATCACATGTACCTAAAGAGTCATAGATCATAGAGTCATACAGTACAGAAACAGCCCATTCGGTCCAACTTGTCCATGCCAAATATCATCCCAACTAAACGAGACCCACCTGCCTGCTCCTGGCCCATGTCCCTCCAAACCTTTCCTATTCATGTATCTATCGAAATGTCTTTTAAACATTGTAATTGTACTTGCATCCACCACTTCCTTTTGTGAACCATCCTCTGTGTAAAAAATTTGCCTCTTATGTCTTTCTTAAATCTCTCTCCTCTCACTTTAAAAATGTGACCCCTTGTCTTGAAATGTCCCACCCTAGTGAAAAGACAACTACCATTAACTCTATCTATACCTCTCATTATCTTATAAACTTCCTTCAGGTCGCCTCTCAACCTCCTACACTTCAATGAAAAAATTCCCAGCCTATCCAGCCTTTATAACTCAAATCTTCCTTTCTTTATAACTCAAACCTTCCATACCTGGCAACTTCCTGGTAAATCTCTTCCCAACCATCTTCAGTGTGATAATATCCTTCTCATAACTGGCCAACGAGAACTGGACACAATATTCCAGAAGAAGCTTCACCAATTTCCTGTACAACCTCAACATGACTTCCCAACTCCTGTACTCGAAGGACTGAGCTATGAAGGCAAGTGTGCCAATCGCTTTTTTAACCACCCTGTCTGTATGTGACACAAACTTCAAAGAATTATGTACCTGTACCCCTAGGTCCCTCTGTTCAACAACACTACCCAAGGCTCTACCATTAATTTATAAGACCTATACAAAATGCAATACCTCTATCCAGATTGAACTCCATCTGCCATTTTTCAGCCCATTGACCCATTTGATCAAGACACCTTTGTAATCTTAGGAAACCTTCTTCACTGTCTACTATGCCACCAATTTTGACATCATCCACAACTTTCTAATCATGCCTTCTATATCCACATCCAAATCATTTATATAAATGACAAACAAAAGAGGACCCAGAACCGATCCCTGGGGAAGACTGATGGTCACAGTCCTCCAGTTCGAAAAGCAATACTCCATGATTACTGTCTGTCTCCTGCCGTTAAGCCAATTTTGTATGCAATTGGCAGTCTCACCCTGAATCCCATGTGACCTATAGTACAATCCCATTTAAGTGATCTTTCCTTGCTTATTTGTAATTTCTACCCATTTAATTTCACTGGAGTACGGAGTACAATGAAAAGTTTACAATGTCACCTCTCAAAGTGCCATCTTAGGTAGAAAGTACCTAGGTACGGATCTTAGGTGCTAAAAGAAGAATAAAAAAGAAGTAGGTGCATTACTTTACAGTGATTCATAGTATAAGTTAAAAATATGACATAGTTAAAAGGATAGACATTACAATCAGATAAAATGATTACTAATAAACATTTCATTGCAGTGGCCTAGTGCAGGGACTTCCACATGTGGTCTGACTGCCCTTGCCAGACTCCAGTCCAACAACTGTCCCTTCACCACTACAAGCCACCAGTCCGTTCCACACTAGCTCTCAGCCGCTCCAAAGTAGGTTTCCTCCAGGGTTCGCTTCCCTGCACCCACCTCCACTCCAGGACTGCTTCCCCTCACCAGCCACTGCTCCAGGCCCAGTTCCCCATGCTGGCCTCTGCTCCAGGGCTGCATCCCTGCACCAGCCCTCACTCTGGGATTGCTTCCCCATGCCGGCCTCTACTCCGTCGACTCTCTCTGGGACTCGCCAGTGGCGGCTCTCAGCTGCTCCAAGGTAAGTTTTTTTTTGTCTGGGACTGCATCCCTTGTCAGCCTCCGCTCCAGGGTTTTCTTTCTCCATTTCCTCCAGGTAAGTCAAAAGTTGAGCAAAAATGCAGAAAAGAAGACCTTGCTGGATGATCATTACCTTAAATGAAGGTGGAGCATGAATATATCTTTACTATTTTGGAAATGTTACTCGATTTCCACAGGCTATTCCCTTAAGCTAAATCAAAGCTAAAGTGGTAGAGGAAAAAATAATGAAAAATAATAATTATTATTTTGTTGGGTCCATTTATAAGTAATAAGAAGATCACAAGGGAGGGCAGTAGAAACTTGAAGCAGGAACAGTTTATTTTATGTCTTTACAACTACACAGTCAGAGCTAGACTGATCCATGCTCCCCCACCTCCAGATCACTTGACCCATTCTCTTAAAGGAGAAGTATGCACCTCCAATGACATTAATAACACTCCTCCCCCTTTCTTTAAAAGAAAATCCCACGTATACATATACAACAATTATAAATATTTACAGGCATCATAGCTAATATAGTCATAGTCAAGAATAGTTGCAGAAACATGAAAGTCATCAAAGAACGACCACACCGCTCTTAGTCTACATCGACATAATTAGTCTATCAGGAGGACAGCGGTTTCTAGATGACCATTTCCTAATCTCAGGAGCTTTTTCTAGTGTAGTCTCCCAAACTTCCAGAAGCCCCAGCCGTTCAGCAGATGTATCACCCACTGATTCTGATTGGTTGTTTCTGCCCTATGACTCTGCTGTTGTCTCCTCCCTGGATATGACCAACCCTGGCTCAGGGACACATGACTGCATTGACACCAGTGGTTCCATCTGACCCTGCTCTGACTTTTGAGGGACCTCCTACCACTGTTGGTGAGATGCAGTGACCAGCTGGTCCACATGTCTCCTCCAGACCAATACATCCCTAGTCTGCACAGGGTATGATTGTGGTCCTGTTGGAGCCACCACAATCACTGGAGCAAAAACAAAATTGCTGGAGAGGCTCAGCAGGTCTGACAGCATCTGTGAAGGAAAAAACAGAGTTAACATTTCGGTTCTGTGACCCTTCCTCAGAACTGGAGTATAGTTTGGAGGTTTGCCCCAGAGGTATAATTTCTGGCCAAGACTATCTCTCTTGTTTTTAATATTCTCAACGTTGGGATTCCTGCCCTCCTAGCCATCTATTCTTGATTTCACTTTAGCACCTCTCTGGTCTCTTCCAGCCATATTAAATCAAATATCGTTCTCAGCTGGCAGTTGAATATTAAGGTCACCAATCAACATTGGATCGTCACTTACAGCGTTTCCCTATACACGCTGAGGAACTTGTTGATTTGCTGTCCTAGGAATCCCTTCCCTTGTGAAATTTTTATGGCCTGCTTCAAGGTTTGAATAAATTTCTCGACCTAGCCATTTGTTATGGGGTGATATGGAGCCAATCTCACATGTCTGACTCTGTGGTATTCCAGGTACTCCTCAAATGCTTCTGCCACAAACTGTGAACCATTATCACTCATGACCTTTGTTGAATGTTCCTAAATGTGGCAAATATTTCAATCAGTCGGCCTATTGTTTCTTCTGTTGATATCAACATCATAACTACCACCTGGTGCCACTTGGATGGGCATTCACAACCACAAGTAACTTCCATCCCTCTACAGGTCTCTCAAAATTGACGTGAATCAGCTGCCACAGTGATTGAGGCTATTCCCATGGGCAAAAGGGTGACAACAGCAAAGCCCTTCTTACTAATGCGCAGGATTCGCATGATCCCAATCTTTCTCAATCTGGGAGTCCACGTTCAGCCACCAAAAGTCACTTCTGGTTAGTTCCTTCATTCGCACCATGCCGGGGTACACTTGGTGCACTTGTTCCAGCACCTTTCCTCCTTTGTCCAAATAATGCAGGATATTCGCCTTTTCCTATGTAGAGAATGATAATTCTGCACTCTAGTCCCTTAACTGTGCTTTCACCAGCACATAGCCCTTCACTGGCATCATTTGTTCTGTGTATGTTCATTGTGTAATCTTGACAGGCTTCAATGGTAATGCTCTTAACTTCTCCCTGTAGATTGATTCAGGAAGCAGAGACACAGCTGCACCTGTAATCACTTCCATCCTTAGTGTCTTCCCCTCTAATTGGGAAGAACTCAGAAACAATCAGCTTCACCCCGTACTGACAGAATGCTTAACCAAAACTCTGCTGGCTCTGGTCCTTCTGCTTCTTTGACAGACTGAGCTGCCTCCCTGACTACTCCTTGACTGGTGATATGTACCTTATGCCTTGCCCTCAGAACTGTTTCTTTTTAATCCCCCTTCTTTTGTCTGGGTTGTAATTAGCAATTTTGGCAATGTGGCTTATTTGCTTACATTTTCAGCACTGGGCTTATCGAGTCCAACACATTGACTTCTTGTAGCCAAATTTGCGATATTGGCAGCATTCTGTGGTCCATACAGCACTTTGCTGAGCTTTCGCTACTTCTTGCACCTGGGCACTGACAGCCAACTGTGTTGCATCACTGAGGAAGGGTCACCAGACCCGAAACATTAATTCTGATTTTTCTTCACAGATGCTGCCAGACCTGCTGAGCTTTTCCAGCAACTTCTGTTTTTGTTCCTGTGTTGCATCACTGGCTGCCAACTCCATGAAGGTAGTGATTTTGAAAGCTACCTTGAAATCCAGGTTTCCCTTTGTTAGTAGTTTCCATTGAATGTCTTCATGCTGGTGGCAACAAACCAACCAGTCCTGCAAGGCTTCCTGAGGGAACCTTCTGAATTTGCAATGTTCCATTAACTGCTTTAAGGTGGCCAAGAATTAGGTAATGTATTCTCCTTCTAGTTGAACCTGTTTATAAAAACAGAAATGTTCCATGATGATCAGTGGCTTTGGTGCAAAATTACAACACTTCACATAGTTCTTGATAGGTCTTCTCTGCTGGGTTCTCTGTTGCAATAGACTTAGAATTGCAAAGGTCTTTCTCCCACCAGTACTCAAGAAAACTGGTGCCATTAAGTCTTCAGCCACTCTTTTTGCCTTCAAGCATGCACTGAAATATTTGGTGTGCAGAATTCAGCTTTCTGTCTCTTTGTTAAATGATCCCATCACTCAAAACAGGCCTGCCATTTTACTTTCCTCCCAGCAGGAACTTTTTCTGCCACTTGAATCTAGATGGCTGCTCGCAGCTCAAGTCCCCTCGGAAAACGTTCTCCATGATGATTTCGGTAAACTCCTCAGTGAGTACTTCCCTTTTCCAATGTTGGCTGCAGCCTGACAACCGCTGTTCTCAGTTCGCTCCCTGGTGAGTATCCTTCTTCCCTGAAATCAGCTTCAGCCCAAGTCTCCTTGTGACCGTCTCCCAGCAAGTCTATTGTGCTACCTCCACAATCCTGCACCATTTTCAAAATCCCTTTGGAATTTGGGAAAGTGCTTATAGTAAAAGGGAAAGATGAGATCAAACAAACTTGTTTGTTTATGAGGTCAGAATTGGAGTAATCGCAGACAGTTTCTTGATTTTAAAGATGTCTAATGTGAGGAGGATGGCTTTCTATCCCAATTTGCATTTGCTGGAACCAGTCAATCTCCTCTTTTCTTGCTGAAAACAATGGTAGCACAGGGTTAGTGGGCTGTGATTCAGCTTCATTGCCAGTTATTATATTGCGGCCTAATTATAAGGTGTAAATGGACCACGAGTAAGCCCTATAGAAATATGAACGAGGAAGAGTATATTATATGTCCCTATAGCTACACAGTTGGACCTGGATTGACCCAAGTTCTCCAACCCCAGGTCATCTGACCCGCTGTCTTAAGGGGGCAGAATGAACATTCAACTACATAAATAACAGTTATAGACTACCAATGAAAGTACAATCCGAACAAGGATCAAAGTTTATGTTAAAATGTTTTCAAGATATCATCAGTAGTTTGGGAATTAAACAATTGAAATCAACTATATACCATCCACATACCCTAGTTGCTCTGGAAATGTATCCCAAAATTCTCAAAACCATGATTAAAGTTGATTGTTATGAGTGTCCAAAGGATTAAGACAAAGGATTGGACTTTCTCTTATTTGCAATCAGAAAAAATCCAAATGGATCTGCTAGCTTCAGCCCACTCAAATTAGTTTATGGCCATGATATAAGAAGACTGTTAAAACTGATTAGAGTTAAAAAGCTAAGCCAGAAAAATGAATCTTCAATGTTAGTGTATGTGTCCACATTTCTTGAAAAATTAACAGGAGCATGTAGAATTGCACAGGAACTTATGAAAATTTGATAAAACAAGATGAAAGAGTCAACAGGTAAACATGAAACAACTGGGAATTGTGAACTGAAAATGCCCTTTGGAATTTAGGAAACTGCTTGTAGTAAAAGGAAAAGATGAGACCAAACAAACTTACTTGTTTATGACGTCAGACTTGGAGTAATCACAGACTGATTCATAGAATCCCTAGAGTGCGGAAACAGGCCATTCGGCCCAACAAGTCCACGCTGCCCCTCTGAAATGCATCCCACCAAGACCCATTATCCTACCCCTGATTTCCCATGTCTAACCCACCTAATCTAAACATCCCTGGGCAATTTAGCATGGCCAATCCACCTACCCTGCACATCTTTGGACTGTGGGAGGAAACCGGAGCACCTGGAGGAAACCCACGCAAACGTGGGGAGAATGTGCAAACTCCACACAGACAATCACGCCAAGGCTGGAATCAAACCCTGGTCCCTGGCATTGTGAGGCAGCAGTGCTAACCACTGAGCCACCGTGCTGCCCCAACTCAGCCATGTGGATCAGATTCTTGATTTTAAAAGTGTCTACAGACACAGTGACAAATGTGAGGAATATGGCTTTCTATCCCAGCTTGCATTTGCTTGAACCAGGTTATCACACAGGTCCTGTCTGCCTTGTAGCAGCCGATATAACTAAACTGTTCCTCCTAAGCTTCTATCACAATACCTGCTCCAGTTGTGTAAAGCACAGCACGCCAGGATGATTTAGCACACTATCTTGTCTAAACAGAAGGTATACAAAAACTGTTCCAAGCTGCAGAACCCACGTCATTTCCAGCTGTTTAGCTATCTTCACCAGGGCTTTGGGCACAATATGATCGGATGGACCGATGTGTCGAGGAGTGGCAGATGGAGTTTAATTTAGATAAATATGACGTGTTACATTTTGGTAAGGCAAATCAGGATGGGACTTATACGCATAATCATAGTATCCTGGGGAGTGTTACTGAACAAAGAGACCTAAGGGTTGCAGGTGCATAGTTCTTTGAAAGTGGAGTCACAGGCAGACAGGGTAGTGAAGAAGGCATTTGGTACACTTGCCTTTATTGGCCAGTGCATTCAGTGTAGGAGTTGTGAGGTCATGTTGTGACTGTGCAGGACATTGGTTATGCCACTTTTGGAATATTGCGTTCAGTTCTGGTGTCCCTGCTGTGGGAAAGATGCCATAAAGCTTGAAAGTGTTCAGAAAAGATTTACCCTCTGGGATTGGAGGGTATAAGTATAAGGAGGGTATAAGGAGCTATAAGTAAAGGCTGAATAGGCTGGGGTTATTTTCCCTGGAGCTTGGGAGGCAGAGAGGTGAACTTCTAGAGGCTTAAAAAATCATGAGAGGCATAGATAGGGTGAATCACCATTGCCTTTTTTCCAAAGTAGTGGAGTTCAAAACTAGAGGGTATAGGTTTAAGGTAAGGGGAAAGATTTAAAATGGATGCAAAGGAAAACTTTTTCACACAGAGTGGTGAATGTTTGGAATGAGAGATAAAAGGTACTGCAGATGCTGGAGAATCCGAGATAACAAGCATGGGGCTGGATGAACACAGCAGGTCAAGCAGCATCATAGGAGCAGGAAAACTTGACGTTTCGGGCCTAAACCCTTCATCAGAAATGGGGGAGGGGAAGAGGGTTCTGAAATAAATAGGGAGAGAGGGGGAGGCGGATAGAGGACGGATAGAGGAGAGGATAGGTGGAGAGGAGGCAGACAAGTCGAAGAGGCGGGGATGGAGCCAGTAAAGGTGAGTGTAGGTAGGGGGGTAGGGAGGAGATAGGTCAGTCCAGGGAGGACGGACAGGTCAAGGGGGCAGGATGATGTTAGTAGATAGGAGATGGGGGTGTGGCTTGAGGTGAGAGGAAAAACAGGTTAGGGAGGTGGAGATGAGCTGGGCTGGTTTTGGGATGCGGTTGGGGGAGGGGAGATTTTGAAGCTTGTGAAATCCACATTGATGCCATTGGGCTGCAGGGTTCCCAGGCTGAATATGATTTGCTGTTCCTGCAGCCTTCGGGTGGCATCACTGTGGCATTGTAGGAGGCCAAGGATGGACATGTCATCTGAGGAATGGGAGGGGAAGTTGAAATGGTTCGCGACTGGGAGGTGCAGTTGTTTGTTGCGAATGAGCTGCCAGAGGAAGTGGTGGAGGCTGGTGTAATTACATTTTAAAAAGCATCTGGGTTTGTACATGAATAGGAATGGTTTAGAGGGATATTAAGAAGGCATACGGTGTGTTAGGTTTCATTGGTAGAGGAATTGAGTTCCGGAGTCGTGATGTCATGCTGCAACTGTACAAAACGCTAGTACGGCCTCACTTGGAATATTGCGTACAGTTCTGGTCGCCCCATTACAGGAAGGATGTGGAAGCATTGGAAAAGGTGCAGAGGAGATTTACCAGGATGTTGCCTGGTCTGGAGCGAAGGTCTTATGAGGAAAGGCTGAGGGACTTGGGTCTGTTCTCATTGGAGAGAAGAAGGCTAAGAGGGAATTTAATAGAGACATACAAAATGATCAGAGGATTAGATAGGGTGGACAGTAAGAGTCTTTTTCCTAGGATGATGATGTCGGCTAGTACGAGGGGGCATAGCTGCAAGTTGAGGGGTGATAGATTTAAGACAGATGTCAGAGGCAGGTTCTTTACTCAGAGAGTGGTAAGGGTGTGGAATGCCCTGCCTGCCAATGTAGTTAACTCAGCCACATTAGGGGCATTTAAACAGTCCTTGGATAAGCATATGGATGATGATGGGACAGTGTAGGGGGTGGGCTTAGATTAGTTCACAGGTCGGCGCAACATCAAGGGCCGAAGGGCCTGTTCTGCGCTGTATTGTTCTATGTTCTATGTTCTATGATATAGGCCAAATGCTGGCAAATGGGACTGTATTAATTTAGGATATCTGGTCCACATGGATGAGCTGGACAGAAAGGTCTGTTTCTGTGCTGTGCAATCTCTTTATGATTCTATGAGCACCAACTTGGTGAAGGTTGCACACTGGCTGAGTGACCAACATATTAAATCCAAAACAAAATGTCTGCTTTGCTGTGAACCCTTTCTATGTGATTCCACTGACTGCTGGTACCAGCCCTACAGGACACATCATTGTCCACTTCCTAGAGTGTAGACAGGCAAATCTCCTGGTGGTCAAGCTGATGACTGACCATAGCTAAGCCCTTAGATTGTCAGTGGGCTGTACTCCTGATTGACACTAGTACCAGGACCTCCTGGCCGACAGTGGCCACAGCTAGACTGAGGACTAGTCCCCACCTTTCTTCTAACCAACATGGAAATTTGGCTGAGCTGAAGCGTAATGTGTTTGCCAATGCATTTTTTATAAGAATTAAATTCATTGTCCCGGTGTGCCACAGAGCAAGATGCCTCTCAACACTAGTAGCCCATGTACCCTGTTCTACAAGTCTGCAGTTCTTCAGTGAACTGCAAGTTGGTTAAAGATGTGCCATGATGGTTGTGAGGTTTGGCCAATGTCAGATGCCAATTCCCATTGACGAAAGGTACATGCAGCTGATGCCCATGAATCAAACCTTGAGATGCCTTTTGGTGCTAAGCAATATGGATGCTGGTTGCTGCCAATGGTGAGCTGAAGTCACCAAGTACCTGCTCTGAATTCCATGTCAATATTCTCCATGATTAAAAACAAAGTTGCTGGAAAAGCTCAGCAGTTCTGGCAGCATCTGTGAAGAAAAAATAAGACTTACAGTTTTGGGTCCAGTGACCCTTCCTCAGAACTGATGGTGGCTGGGAAAACATCAGTTTATTTACAGAAAATCGGGAGGGGTTGGGGTAAGGAATAAACGATAGGATAGACCCTAAAGAGAGAGAAGAATAGTTGGAGAGACAACGGAGTTGATAACGATCCAGCTGGGAGGGAGAATAGTTGTTAATGGGGACTATTAGTGACTAACAAGAGGTGGTGTGTAATGGCTATGTGATAGCAAGGCCTGGTGCATGGGGGAGGGGGCTGGAACATGGGAGAAGTTAGGCCCTAAAATTATTGAACTCGATATTGAGTTCAGAGAGCTACAGAGTCGCCATGCAGAAAATGAGGTGTTGTTCTTCCAGCTTGCATTGAGCTTCGCTATAACACTGCAGCAAATCAGAGACACAGATGTTGGCCAGGGAACAGGGTGGTACAATAACATGGTAGGCAACAGGCAGTTCAGGGTCTTTTTTGCGAGCAGAACATAGATGTTCTGCGAAGCAGTCACCCAGTCTACGCTCCATTTTCCTAATGTAGAGGAGGCCACATTGTGAGCAGAAAATGCAGTAAACTATATTCTGGGAAGTGCAGGTGAAGTGTTGCTTCAGCTGGAAGGTATGGTTGGGCCTTTGAATGCTGGGAAGGGAGGAGGTAAATGACCAGGTGTTGTACCTTCGCAGGTTACAGTGGAAGGTGCCGTAGAGCCGTGGGGGGGTTGTTAGGGGTGAAGGAAGTGTGGACCAGGGTGACGCGGAGGGAACGGTCCCTGCTGAAGGCAGACAAGGGAGCAGACAGAACATGTGTCTGGTGGTGGCATCTCACTGGAGGTGACAGAAATAGTGTTTGATCATTTTCTGGATCTGGATGCTGGTGGGATGGTAGGTAAGGACAAGGGGAACACTATTGCTGTTGCGGGAGGGGACAGAAGGAGTGAGGTCAGAAGTGCAGGAGATGGGTCGGACCTGGTTGAGAGCTCTGTCGACAACAGTGCTGGGGAATCCTTGGTTGAGGAAGAAGGTGGATATTTCGGAGGCTCCCTTGTCGAAGTTGGCCTCATCTGAACGTATACTATGGAGATGGAGGAACTGAGATAATGGGAGGGAGTCTTTATGGGAAGCAGGGTGCGAGGATGTATAGTCCAGGTAGCTGTGGGAGTCATTGGGTTTATAGTGGATAATAGTGGCCAGTCTATCCCCTGAAATGGAAACAGAAATGTTGAGGAAGGGAAGGGAGGAGTCAGAGACAGACCGGGTGAAAGTCAGGGCAGGGTGGAAATTGGAGGTGAAATTGATGAACTTTTCCAATTTCAGATGAAAGAGGGAAGCAGCACAAATGATATCATTAATATATCGGAGAAAGATTTGTGGGTTGGTGACTAGCTTGTTTGATGTGATTGGTAAGATAGAAAACTGACTATTAATGAGGTGAGTTGTAGCATTAACAAGACTATATAATCCCCATAATTGGCAACTCATTACTGCCTAGCAGGAAATTCACCTCCCACTTGACAAAAGTCTAAAGGATGCAGCAAGATGCTCCTGGCGTCAAGGTAGGCCCAGCCGAACTTTTTGCCTGATTTTGCCATAAATCATGCTATTGCCCACATTGCTCAGAGTTCATAAAGTTTCTGCTCAAAGACCCTATGGAGGGATATAGCCAAGTTAGGTGAGAGGGCAAAAACTTGGCAAATAAAATATAATGCAGGAAAATGTGAGGCTTTGCGCATTCACAAGAAGAATAAAAGAACTGACTATTATTTAAATAGGGAAAGACAGCAGAAAGCTGCAGCACAGAGGTATTTGGGGGAGTACGCTTGCATGAATAACAAAAAGCTAGCATCCAAGTTCAGTAGGTAATAAGAGAGGTGAATCAGCTGGTGGTCTTTATTTCAAATGGAATGGGTACAAAACTTTAAAAAAAATTAAATTTGCTAAAGCTAAAACTATACAAGCACCAGTAAGACAACACCCTCCCAGTCACCCTAAAACACTGAGCAGTATCGATCTTTTCACCTAACCAAATATGTACTGGCATTGGAGTCAGTCCAGAGAAGGTTCACTACGTTGACTTTTGTGTATTGAGGTATTTTCTTCTGAGGAAAGGTTGAAGAGATTGGGCTTGTACTCACTGGAGTTTAGAGGGATGAAAGGAGACCTCAATCAAATGTATAAGATTCTTCAGGGCCTTGGCAGGCTGGATGCTGAGCAGTTGTTTCCCTTAGTGGTACTATCTAGGACCAGAGGACATAATCTCGGAATAAGGGATCATCGGTTAAAACAGAAATGGGGAAGAATTTCTTCTCTGAGGACAGTAAATCTGTGCAATGCATTACTGCAGAGGGTTGTTGATCTGGGTCATTAAGTATTTTCAATACTGACATTGGCAGATGTTTAATCAATAAAGGAATCCAGGGTTAAAGTAGGAAAATGGAGTTGAGGATTAGTCTTGATCTCATTGAATGGCAGAGAGACACTGTGGACTGAATCATAGAATTCTTACAGTGTGGAAACAGGCCATTTGGCCCAACAAGTCCACACCGACCCTCCAAATAGCATCCCACCCAGACAAATCCCCTGTAACCCTACATTTCCCATGGCTAACACATCTAACTTACACATCTCTGAAGACACTAATGGCAACTTAGCATGGCCAATTCACCTAGCCTGCACATCTTTGTACTGTAGGAGGAAAGCAGAACACCTGGTGGTAACCCATGCAGATGCAGCAAAAATGTGCAAACTCCGTACAGACAGTCACATGAGGGTAGAATCAGACCCTGGTCCCTTGAGCTATGAGGCAGCAGTGCTAACCACTCAGCCACCATGACTTAGAACATAAGAACATAAGAACTAGGAGCTGGAGTAGGCCATTTGGCCCCTCGAGCCTGCCCCCCCATTTAATAAGATCATGACTGAACTTTTTGAGACTCAGCTCCATTTACCCGCCCACTCACCATAGCCCTTAATTGCTTTACTGTTCAAAAATTTATCCAGCCTTGCCTTAAAAACATTCAGGTAGCTTCAACCACTTCACTGGGCAGGGAATTCCACAGATTCACAACCCTTTGAGTGAAGAAGTTCCTCCTGACCTCAGTCCTACATCTGCTTCCCTTTATTTTGAGGCGATGCCCTCTAGTCCTAGTTTCACCTGCTGGCGGAAACAATCTCCCTGCCTCCATTTTATCTATTCCCTTCATAATCTTATATGTTTCTATAAGATCTCCCCTCATTCTTCTGAATTCCAATGAGTATAATCCCAGTCTACTCAGTCTCTCCTCATAATCCAACCCTCTCAACTCTGGAATCAACCGAGTGAATCTCCTCTGCACCCCCTCCAGTGCTAGTATATCTCTTCTAAAGTAAGGAGACCAAAACTGCACACAGTACTCCAGGTGTGGCCTCACCTGGACCCTTCAGCATAGCTTCCCTGTTTTTAAACTCCATCCCTCTGGCAATGGCAGACAAAATTCCATTTGCCTCTTTAATCATCTGTTGCACCTGCAATCCCATCTTCAGAGATTCATGCACAAGGACACACAAGTCCCTTTGCACAGCAGCATGCTGCAATTTTTCACCATTTAAAACATAGTCCATTTTGCTGTTATTCCTACCAAAATGGATGACCTCACACTTATCAACATTGTACTCCATCTGCCAGACCTTTGCCCACTCACTTAGACTATCTTTATCCCTCTGCAGACTTTCAGTGTCTTCTGCACACTTTGCTCTACCACTCACCTTAGTGTCATCTGCAAATTTTAACACTCCACACTTAGTTCCCAACTCCAAATCGTCTATGTAAATTGTAAACAATTGAGGTCCCAACACTGATCCCTGAGGAACACCACTAGCCACTGACTGCCAAAAAGAAAAACACCCATTTACCCCTACTCTTTACTTTCTACTGGTCAACCAATCCTCTATCCATGCCAATACATTACCTGTAATACCATGCAAATACCATTAGACTTCTGCTCTAACATTTTATGATTTCACGCAATTGAGTCATTGGTGACATATAAACTTGAGGGCTGAATTCTAGCAGTTCAGAATTTGCAGGAATGGAGTAGACACCAGAAAATTAGCATTGTGCTCTGTTAAGACAGCTCCCATCACTATCTTGCCATCTGGAAACTTCCTCTACCTGGGTTACAAGGGCAGTAAGATGATTAAGGTGGAACAGTGCCACTGATCATGTGATTGAGAGCGTATGCTGGTGAACCTGAGGGCAGGGAGTGGGCAGTCCCCCTCCAAAAAACAGTGCTTCTCCAACTTTAATGACTTAATACATGTAAAATTCTGAAAGTCTGTGCTTTAAAGTAGTTGTAAAATGTTACTATTTCACATACTTATACTGAATATAGCCACTTCTGTATTTATATCATAGATCATATCTCAAAGACAGAAGAGTCAATGAAGTCCTTCTCATTCAGCTTCCTAGCTGTACATCTCTCTGCTGCACACTGTCTTCTATAATAATGGCAGATGCATATGCTTCTCTGAGAATCACAATCCAATACAAATTGCTGGCTTTCTGGGAAATACAAGATAAATATAGTCGCTGGAAGAAACAATAAGGAATGAGAAACAATGAGCAAACTTAATGGATGAAGTTGGTTTCCCTCACCATGCAGCAGGGCCACTGGACTGGTAAATTGGCCTTTAATTGGCTGGAGTTTGTTTTGCAATAAGCGTTTCTCACCCACTCTCAGCCCTCCTGAATTTTAACTTTTACTGTACTGTCTTGAGGGCAACCCTATTTTGGGACTCCCCAAAGTTCTAACCTGCTTCAGCAGCACACCTTCTACCAACAGCTAAGGCTTCAGTCCTCTGATTGGTACAATAACATCAAGCGCCCTTCTATTATCCTAAATTGGACAGGGTGGCTGTGGATGGCCAGTTCAGAGGCTGTTTCGAGTAAAATCACAGTTTGGTTTCCATTTTCCGTAGGTGCAACTTGGGAGCAGACTTCTACACTGATCTCAGGGATCCAAAGCTCTCAGCGAAATTCAATCCTTCGGTCTTCTGTTCAGCAGATGAATTGGAAGTGATCAGCTACTCAAAGCTGAGTTGAGTAAACTTTTTGCTTTGAATCGAAAAAAAATAAAGAGGAGGAAGGAACATATTTTGGAGTGCCATTTGCTTGTATTAAAACTAGAAATAGAAAACCTTCCAAATAAACCCCAGATGGGGATTAAAAGAGTTAACTTTAGCGCATGGGAGCCAAAAAGAATAGAACTGAAACAGTCAGCAAAATATTGAAATCTAGTCTGGATTACTTTTTGGGAAAATCCCTGAGCTGAAAAGAGTACTGTGGACGACTTTCTTTAAATGACTTTCTTTTTACTCCAAATGACTGAATACTTTTCCAGGTGGTTTATTTATGGCTCATGAACCCGGACTGTAATCCAGATGAGACTATCCATTTCCTTTCTTTTGAATTTTGGCAGGGTCCAATATACATTTAAAAATTAGCAGAAAGTAGTCTTGCCTCATGTTTTGTTCTTTACCAGATTACAGTTTCAAATCCTTAACTTTTAAAATAACTGTTAATTAAACTGTTAATAAATTAGTCCTTTAGAGATATTCTTAGTTTGCTCTAACTCTGATATTGTTGCAATGCATTCTTGTTTGAATCAGCTGCGGTATGTGTTGCTTGCTAAAACCACAAGATTGATAAAACAGTTAGTCACTTAACCCATTTCCTGTCATTTATGAAATAATACCGCTCAGAAGTATGTAATTCGGTCCATCGAGTCTGTGGTACCTCTTGAAAGGACAATCCGGTTACTCCCACTCCTGTTGCAGCTTTATCCCAAATAACTAATTTTAATCTCCAAGTATATATCTAATTGACTTTCAAAAGCTACTACTACATTTGTTTCCACCAAGCATTATCTGCCAAAATTCAGTCAAATGAGAACACTCTTCACTTGTCCGGAAAAATGAAGTGCCAACAACACTCAAGAAGCCTGACAACATCCAGATCAAAGCAGCTGATTTGATCGACACCACATTCATAATTTTAGTATTCACTTCCTCCATCGCTGGCATACAGTTGCAATAGTGTGTGCCATCTATGGAATGCATTGCAGCAACTTATCAAGACTCAAGGACAAGAACAAAGAACAATACAGAACAGGAACGGGCACTTTGGCCCTCCAAATGTACAAAATGATCAGAGGTATAGATAGAGTGGACAGTCAGAGACTTTTTCCTAGGGTGGAGGTAGCTATTACAAGGGGGCATAGTTTTAAAGTGAGTGGAGGTAGATATAGGGGAGATGTCAGAGGTAGGTTCTTTACTCAGAGCGTGGTAGAGGCGTGGGATGCATTGCCGGAGAGGGTAGTGGAGTTGGCCTCATTAGGAGCATTTAAGCGGCAGTTAGATAGGCATATGGATGATAGTATAAGGTAGAGGTAGAGGTTAAATAGACCTTGGGATTAGGGTAAAAGTTTGGCACAACATTGTGGGCCGAAGGGCCTGTACTGTGCTGTACTGTTCTATGTTCTATGCTCGAAGTCTGCGCTGACACATTTTGCCCTTCCATACTTAAACAGTCTTCACTTTCAGGATCCATTTCCCTCTATTGCCTTCCTATTCATGTATTCATCCAGGTGCTTTTTGAATGTTACTATTGTGTCTGTTTCCACCACCTCCTTCGGCAATGTGTTCCAGGCACTCACCACCTTTTGTGTGAAAAACCTGCCTTGCACATTTCTTTCAAATTCCTGCTGCACCCCACCCCACAACCTCCACACCTTGAATCTGTGTCCCCTAGTAACTGACCCCTCCACCCTGGGAAAAAGCTTCATACTTTCCACTATATCCATCCCATTCACAATCTTGTAAACTTCTATCAGGTCGCCTCTAAACCTCCTGCATTCCAGTGAAAACAAACACAGCCAATCCAACATTTCTTCATAGCTAAAATCCCCCACACCAGGTAACATCCTGGTAAAACCTTTCTGTACCCTAATCAAAGCATCCTCATCCTTTTGGTAGTGTGGTGATCAGAACTATACACAATATTTCAAGTCTGGCCTAACTAAAGTTCTATAAAGCTACAGCATAACTTGACCATCCTTATACCCAGTGCCCCTTCCAATGAAGGCAAGCATACCTGGATCTGGAGGACCATCTCCAACACTTCTCTCTCCTTCCTGGACCTCTCTGTCTCCATCTCGGGTAACCACCTAGAAACCGATGTCCATTTCAAGCCCACTGACTCCCACAGCTACCTGGAATACACGTCCTCCCACCCACCTTCCTGCAAAAATGCCATCCCCTATTCCCAAGTCCTTCGCCTCCGCCGCATCTGCTCCCAGGATGAGACATTCCACTCCCGTACATCTCAGATGTCTTCATTCTTCAAGGACCGCAACTTCCCCCCAACAGTGGTCGAGAACGCCCTCGACCGTGTCTCCCGCATTTCCCGTAACACATCCCTCACGCCTCGTCCCCGCAATAATAACCAAAAAAGAATCCCCCTCGTCCTCACGTACCACCCCACCAACCTCCAGATCCAACGCATCATCCTCCGACACTTCCGCCATCTGCAATCAGACCCCACCACCAAAGACATTTTTCCCTCCCCACCCTTATCTGCCTTCCGGAGGGACCACTCGCTCCGCGACTCCCTTGTCCGCTCCACACTTCCCTCCAGCCCCACCACACCCGGCACTTTTCCCTGCAACCGCAGGAAGTGCTACACCTGCCCCCACACCTCCTCCCTCACAGCAATCCCAGGCCCCAAGAAGACTTTCCACATCAGGCAGATGTTCACCTGCACATCTGCCAATGTGGTATACTGCATCCGCTGTAGCTTCCTCTACATCGGGGAAACCAAGCGGAGGCTTGGGGACTGCTTTGCAGAACACCTGCGCTCAGTTCGCAACAAACAACTCCCCCTCCCATTCCTCAGACAACACGTCCATCCTGGGCCTCCTGCAATGCCACAGTGATGCCACCCGAAGGCTGCAGGAACAGCAAATCATATTCAGCCTGGGAACCCTGCAGCCCAATGGTATCAATGTAGATTTCACAAGCTTCAAAATCTCCCCTCCCCCAACCGC
>JAHRHZ010000162.1:1976960-2036465 GCA_024137785.1 Ginglymostoma cirratum
CGTCCTCCCTCCTCCTTACCCCACCCCCACCTACACTTACCTTTACTGGCTCCCTCTCCACCTATCCTCTCCTTTATCCGCCTCCCCCTCTCTCCCTATTTATTTCAGAACCCTCTTCCCCTCCCCCATTTCTGATGAAGGGTCTAGGCCTGAAACGTCAAGTTTTCCTGCTCCTAGGCCTCCTGTATTCATCTAGCCCCATGCCTTGTTATCAAGCATACAATAGTCCTTTTTTACTACCATGGCTACCTGCACTGCCACCTTCAGTGATCTCTAGGCATTTGTCATAAAAACCCTACCGTGTGGAAACAGGCCCTTTGGCCCAACAAGTCCACCCAGACCCATCCCACTTAAATTACACATTCCTGAACACTATGGGCAATTTAGCATGGCCAATCCACCTGGCCTGCACATCTTTGGACTGTCGGAGGAAACCCACACAGATCCAGGGAGAATGTGCAAACTCCACACAGACAGTTGCCCAAGGGTGGAATTGAACCCATGTCCTTGGTGTTATGAGGTAGCAGTGCTAACCACTGTGCCACTGTACCACCATGCTACCCCAAGGAAGGTGGGAACTCCTTTGAGCCAGAATTGAACTGGCGATATAACCTGCACACACAGATCCCTCTGCATATTTATATCCTAAGGGTTCTGCCACTCACTTTATAATTTCTATCTAATTTCTGCATGCCCTCACATTTGTCTGGGTTAAACTCCATCTGCCATTTTTATGACCATGCTTCCAACTGATCTGTATCCTGTTGTATCCTCTGACAATACTGTCCACTATTCGCAACTCCACCAATCTTTGTATCATCCTCAAACTTTCTAATTCGACCAGCCATGTTTTCCTCCAAAGCATTTATGTAGATCACAAACAGCAGAGGTCCCAGCACTGATTCCTGTGGAACACCACTTGTCACAACTGTCCATTCCGAAAAGCATCCTTCCACTGCTACCCACAGTCTCCTGTGATTAAGTTAGTTCTGTATCCAACTTCCAGCTCACCCCTGATACCATATGACTTCATCTATTGTACCAGTCTGCCATGAGGGATCTTGTCAAAGGCTTTACTGAAGTCCATGTAAACAACATCAACTGCTTTTCCATCATTGTCTTCATCACCTCCTCAAAAGATTCAATCAAGTGGGGTGGCACAATGGCTCAGTAGTTAACACTGCTACCTCACAGCACCAGGGACCTGGGTTCAATTCCAGCCTCAGGCAAAAGTCTGTGTGGAGTTTGTACATTCTCCCCATGTCTGCATGGGTTTGTTCCAGTTTCATCCCACAGTCCAAAGATGTGCAGGCTGGGTGGGTTGGCCGTGCTAGATTGCCCATAATGTTCAGGGATGTGTAGATTAGGTGGGTTATAGGTGATGGGTCTAGGTGGGATGCTCCAAGGATCAGTGTGGGCTTGTTGGGCTGAAGGGCCTGTTTCCACACTGTAGGGACTCTAAAAATAAAAGTTAGTGAGGCATGACCTCTCCAACACAAAATCAAGCTGTCTATTGCCAATAAGTCCATTTACTTCCAAATGCATATAGAACTTGTCCCTGTAAATCCTTTCCAATAATTTCCTACCACTCACATGAGGCTCATAGGTCTGTAATTTCCTGGATTATCCCTGCTATCCTTCTTAAACAATGAGAAAACATTGACTGTTCTATCATCCTCTGGACATCTCCTGTGGCCAAAGATGTCTGTCAATGCTCCAGCAGTTCATTCTCTTGTTTTCCTCAATATCCTGGGATAGATCCTATCAGGACCCAGGGACTTATTTACCTTAATGCTTTTTAAGACATAGAACACCTCTTCCTTTTTAAGAGAACCTCCTTTAATAGCACACCTTCAACAGCACCTTCCAGGACAACTACATTGAAGGATAAGCACAGCAGATCAATGGGACGATCACCACCTGCAACTTCCCCTCCAGGCTACTCACCACCCTCACTTGGAACTCCTTCATGGTCACTGGGTCAAGATCCTGGAAAGTCCTTCTTAACAACACTTTTGATGTACCTACAAAACATGGCCTGAAGCAGTTCAAGAAGGTAGTTCATCACCATCTTTACAAGAGTGATTCAGAATGTAAAATAACTAGCGGTCTAGCCAAGATGCTCACATCCATGAACAAATTAAAAGACCAGAAAGGCACCTAGTAAAGCTGAATACCAGTTGAACTACTTAATTGTGGAAAGATCCATCAAGTGCTATAACTTCATGACTTTTTAGTTCTCTTTTGGAAAGTACCATTTTTTCCGAAGGAAAAATGTGACATAGAAATCACATTGTACAAAAACAAAGGTGACGGAGGGGATTGCAACAATTATAGGTGCATATCACTCCTTAGTGCTTTAGAGAAGGCCTTCACTAGGGAGATGTTTAATTGCATACATCCACTTACAGATCATGTACATCTAGATGTGCAGAGCAGTTTCAATAGACATTATTTTATCCATATGCCATCCACAAGGTAAGTATAGGGGGCAGATTTACTGATGTAAATCTAGCATAAGATATTTGGCAACTGGGAAGGACTCAATGAGATTTTGGGAAAAATTGGCTGTCCAACAAAATTCCTCAGTCTTATCAGTCGCTTTCATGAAAATAAACTGTACTGTGCAGTTTGACAGCAAAACTTCCAACAGTTTCAGGAGAAAAATTGGAGTGAAACCAGGCTATGCGCTAGATCCCATCTTATTTGATACTTTCTTCTTCATGGTCTTGTAGATATAATGTCTTGTAGATACTATGACTGCGGCATGCTTGCAATCTGTCTTGACTGAAAAATGAAAAGAAAAATACAATATGCCTGATCAGAAAGCTCCTCTATGCTATGATACCATGCTAGATCCTGAAAGATCAGAAAAACTCACTTACAATGGCATGGACTAGTCACAGATATTCAACATGGCTTTGTTAAGGAAGGTCATGCCTTACAAATTTGATTGAATATTTTGAGGAAATGAAAATGATGATGGTAATGCAGTGGATGTTGTCTACATAGATATTAGTAAGTCATTTGACAAGGACCCGGCCAGTTGATCAAAGAAGTAAAAGTCCATAGCATACAGGGTAATGTGTCAGAGATAGTAGGAACTACAGATGCTGGAGAGACTGAGATAACAAGGTGTAGAGCTGGATGAACACAGCATTTGATGCTGCTTGGCCTGCTGTGTTCATCCAGCTCTACACCTTGTTATCTCAGGGTAATGTGTCAAATTGGATCCAAAGTTGACTTAGTAACGAAACAAATGATAATAGTCGATGGCTGCCCTTGCGAGTAGAATGTTGTTTCGAGTGGTGCTCCACAGGGCTTCGTGTTGGTATTCTGCTGTTTGTTTCTACATTAACAATTTGGACTTGAATGTGGGAGGCACAGTCGGGAAATTTGCAGATGGCGCAAAAATTGGCCATGTGGTGGATAGTGTAGAGGATGGCTATAAGCTCCAAATAAATGTTTTGGTGGAGTGGGCAGGAAAATGGTAGATGGAGTTTAACTCTAATAAGTGTGAGTTAAGAGATAAAAGGTACTGCAGATGCTGGAGAATCCGAGATAACAAGCATGGGGCTGGATGAACACAGCAGGTCAAGCAGCATCATAGGAGCAGGAAATGCATTTAGAGAGGTCAAACAGTAAAAAGGATTATACTGGAGGGGTAGATAAAGTGAGAGACCGAGCGTACATTTGCACAGGTCCCTAATGGTTAAGTATAGGTAAGCAAAGTTGTGAAGGAGGCAAATCAAATGCTCTTCTTCATTGCAGAAGTATAGAATACAAAAGTAGGGACATAATGACAAAAAATTATGAGACACTGGTGAAGTCAAAACTGGAGTATTGTGTTTATAAGAAGGACGTAATTGCTCTGGAGAGAGGGCAGGAAAGATTTACTGGAATGTTACCAAGGATGGAGAATTGTAGCTAACAGACCCTCAACATTATTAAAAAGTATCTGGACCTGCACCTTAAGTGTTGTTAAGCTTCAGGGCTATGGGCCATGTGCAGGAAGATGGGATTAGAAAGTGTACCTGAGTGTCATTCGGTTGGCATTGACAAGATGAGCTGAATTGCCCCCTTCTGTGCTGTATCATTTCTATGATTCTATGGTTCTATAGATCCTCATACTGAAACTCATGGAATGTCTCTCCCATGCTTGCAACTTCTTCACTCTAATTATAAGCACCAAGAAAACCATGTTCATAGTTCAGGGTATCACATCTCTACCCTGACCATACCAAATAACACACTGGCAGAAGTGGATATTCATTTTCATTTCTTGAATCCACAATTGGTGACAATTTGTATCATCATGTACAACATAACATGTACACATCAAATAGACTCTAAAAATATGTATGGAATAACATTAAGACAGATTGTAAGATCAGGATCCTGGTTTACAAGGCCTGTGTTCAAACACCTTGTTGGGTTGCTCTGGAATCTGGATGACTTAAAGCAATCAAGAAAGGAAGCTCAACTTCAGTTTTGCTACTTATAACATATTCTGACATTCTCCTGGAAGAGTGAAACCACAAATGCTGCAGCTCCCAAGTTTGTTGGCTTTCATCAAGCTGAGGTGACTTCACTGGTTTGGACACATTTACAAATTGAAAGATGGTCACATACCTAAGGATTTCCTGCATGGTACAGTAGCTGGAGCCAGACAGTAAATAAGATGCCCAAAACATGGGAGACATCATTTGGCAGCGTTACATGTGGACTAGTACACACTACCATAACAAACAGTGCTCACTGCAGTTTGGCAATAAGTGCCAAGATTGGATCACTCTCTTGCAACATTTGTAGCAGAAGCTGCCCCTCACAGACTGATGTCTTCAGCCATCAATAAAAGTGCACCATAAGAATCCACTTCATCTCTAATAGTTTGTTGCATGACCATCATCTTGTGTAAATGTCAAGGAAACAATATCATCAGGCTGTATCATAGAATCATATAGCTCAGAAGAGGCCCTTCAGCCCATCAAATCTGTACTCTCATCCTACTTTCCCACATTAGGCCCATAGCCTTCTGTTATGATACTTATTGTGGCCATCCAATTGCTTTTTTTAAAGGATGTGAGGTTTCCTAGCTTAACTATCCTCTCAGACAGTGTATTCTGGACTCCCACTAACCTCAGGGTGAAAATGTTTTTCCAAAATTCCTTCTAAGCCTCCTGTTTTTCACTTTAAAGTTATGTTTCCTTGTTATTGACCCTTCTGAGGGGAACAGCTGCTTTTTATTCACCCTATCCGTGACCCTCATAATCTTATACAACTCTGTCAGGGCCCCCTTCAAACTGCTCTGCTCCAAAGAAAACAATCCAAGTTTATGTAACCTCTCCTCATAGCTGGATTATTCCATCCATGCAAAATCCTGATGAATCTCATCTGCTCCCTCTCTAGTGCAAACATATTCTTCCTATAGTGTGCTAACCAGAACTGTACACATTACTCCAGCTGTGGCCGAACCAAAGTTCTGTTCAGCTTCAACATAATCTCCATGATCTTTTAACCTATACCATGACTGATAAAGACAAGTGTTCCATCTGCCTTCTAAACTACCTTATTAACCTGTCCTGCCACCTTCAGGGATCTATGGACAAGCACCCCAAGGTCCTCAGTTCCTCTGAGCTTCGTAGTGTCTTGCCATTTATTGAGTACTCCCTTGTCTTGTTCCTTATTCCAAAGTGCATCACCTCACATTTATCAAGGTTAAATAAACATTGATCTGCCCATCCGCCCATGGGGGCAGCACGGTGGATCTGTGGTTAGCACTGCTGCCTCACAGCAGGGAACCTCTATGCAGTAATTTAAAAAATTATATGATTAAGCAGAGTCAGCATATATTTCTGAAGGGAAATCATGAACCTGTTAGAATTTTTAAAGGTTCCAACCTTTTGGACAGATAAGGGCAAATTAGTGAATGTGGAATATTTGGATTTTCAGAAAGCATTTGATAAGGTGCTATGTAAGCAGGTGTTTTCCAAAACTTAAGACTCAAGGAATATATTAGCATGAATTGAGGTTTGGTTAATAGACAGAAACACGCAATTAAAATAAATGGACATAATTGTGTTGGCAGACTGCAACAGTCAGTTACTATAAATGTCAATACTTGGGCCTCAGGTATTTACAATCCATATTAATAACTTAGAAGAAGAGTCTGAGAATATTGTACACAGATTGGGTGACAATACAAAGCTGGGTGGGAACGTAAACCGTGGGCAGAAAGCAGAGACTACAGAGAGACAAAGACAGTTTAGTAATTGGTAATAAGATGACAGGTTGTGTATAAATGTGGATGAGTATGTTTATGGTCAATGAAACTTAGATATATTCATATACAATAGTTAGCATGGAGTCATGGCAAGCAATCAGAAAGCTCTTCGATATAAGCATACCAATCATACACCAGGATTGGTGAAAAAAATGTTAGCTCTCTATATGAAAATAAAGCAATATATGAATAGAACTAAAGTTATAATGTCAGCTACTGAGGTGATTCAGATGTCATTGTGTTTCACTGCCTTTGACAGCCAATGTGCACGCTGTAGTTGACTGATCCTTTCATGCCAGTGGGCCTCTGAGCACTGAACGTCTGGAATGCACAACATAAATTATTTGGAGTGAATTTTTGTAACAATACTTGAATGCAATGGATCCCAAGGATGAAATCTCTGAGCCATTATGTATGGTGAGATTGGCAATGGTCTCTTGCCACTTCTGTGGATGCATACATTTTATTGTACAAAGTGGACGGATAGTCTGACTGGTATCCAGCTTTGCATTTAGGTTACACTCTCTGTTCATATGTGCGCATTTAATCTGGATGGTTGCAAAAATTATTTTGGGAGTACCATGCCAATACATTTTTTAAAGCTCACCATGCTGAAAATTGACTCATTTTTTGTGTCAATGATCTGGTCATCATCATCATTATCATCTGACTATTTAGATTGGTTAGGCAGTTAATGGATCTTGTATTGGTACACAGTTTTGATTGTTTAGAATTCTGTACCAGTCCGTCCTCTTTTTGTGGCTTGTAATTGAAGCCAAACCATTTGTTCCAGGCTTTGTTTTCTGCATTGATTGTTCCAGTGTCCTCTGTTGCCATTTGCTTTGCACATTGTGCTAAAGGCTGAGTGCACATATGAGACTGCATCTCTCACATTGCTTGCTAGGCTTGCTTATACTGTATGTCATGCCAGTTGTGGATGAATGGCACCCAGTAGTATAAATTTATATTGGCAGTTGTATCAGGGGTGGTACAGAATACTATTATTGGAGTAGGTGCTGTCATAAGCTTTATTATTTTGTTGGCTAAATCTGCTGACGTGGAACCGGCGACATGAATTCCAAATGGAATATATTCAGAAATTGAGCTTCGTTCATAATTGATCATTGAGATTTTTCTCAATCATTCACAGCACATGGGTGTCACTGGTTAGGCTAGCATTTATTACCAGTCCTTAATTACATATTGCTCTGGTTCTGGAGTCACATGTAGGCCAGACCAGTTAAGGATAGCAGTTTCCTCTCCTAAATAACACTCGTGAGCTTGATGAATTTTTCCAATAATTGACAATGATTTCATGGGCATCATTAGACTCTTAATTCCAGAATTTTTTTTAATTGAATTCAAATTCTACCACCTACCATGGCAGGATTCAAACCTGGACTGCTGTGTTCAAGAAGGCAGCTCACCACCAGCTTCTCAAATAGGATAATAAATGCTGCCCAGCCAGTGATGACCTCTTACCATGAGTGAAAATAAAGGTCCCACATCTTTACCTAGGTCTCTCAATTAATAGTTTTATGACAATAACACCAGGCCATCACCTCCCTGATATTTCCTTACAATTTTTAAGACGGTCGATGGGGAGGTTTTTATTGCAGCAGCAATTTTAATCTTAAGGACTATTTCCAAGGTAGACCAATATTGAATGATATCCATGCAGACAAGAGAAAAAATACAGTTTGATTATTTAACTTTTGATTTTGCCGACTACATTCTCTTGAGAAAGGCACGGTCATTCATAAGTAGACAGTTTGACACCTCTTGACACACTTGTTGACATTCTGGATGGGTCTTGATAGGTTTGATACTTCCAAGGAGTTTTTGCATCTTTTATATCAAATCTTCTCCGTAGTTAACAATCCCAAATGGCACCTGACCTCTTCAAAGTATCTCTGATCCACATCTCCGTTATCCTGGGACCATATCCACAGGGGTACCTCAGTGCTCCAATAGAAATGCACTGAGGAAACACCAGCAGGAGAGATATTTGCATGGGGGTAGATTAGATTTTCCCTGTGATTACGCACTTCTCAGCTCATTACATACCAATTTATGTATAAAAAGCCAAATTTTATGAGTGGACAGGTAGAAAATTCTGAAGTCTTCTAGGACCTTCTGATCTCCAGCATTCAGCTACCATATTCAAAAGGCAACCAGAAAGCACTTTATTCCAGGCAAAAAGATCTGCTCTGCTGGATACCTATGCTCATCACCAAAGACCAGGCAGAAAGCAGCACTATGTTTTAGCAAAGCCTCCCTAGAGGTTATCTTAAAGGTTGTCCAGCAGACAAATGACTCTTTTTTTTCCTGGATGACAACAAGAGGCCAACCTAACTGTCAAATGCATGGTGAACAAGGAAGCAGAGGCAGTCAACATTTGTGAGTGGCTCAAGAGTATTTGGCCCCAGTACCACAAAGGGATGAATGATCTGCTGTACTCTGCCAAGCTGTGTACCACTGTCTATTCCATGCTACTACTTAATTGCAGCTATCAATGTAGCATTACTGGTGTAGCAATTGTACCACCTCACACAAGTCTGTCAGGATTCAGACAAGAAACATAAAAGAAGCTACCAACCTCAGAACCCAGGAGGAAAATATCTTCTTTTGTCACAGCTAAGAGAACATAAACATCACCAAAGTATTTCACTGGACAAGGACATAACCACAAAAGATGGCTTTTTGAGTTGAGCTCCATTTTGAGATTAGCATGGTCTCCTGGCCTGGTCAGATTTGCTGACATCGGCCAGTGTAACTGCCTTGCTGGGCAGGCTTTTTGATCTGGTCAGACTTCACCCTCAAAACTGTAAGCATAAGACACAAGACTGTGTACAACTGAGATTTCTCATGAATTAATATGGAGAACCTTCACCTCTGATACCTTAACAATTTTGCAAAAAAACACCTCGGTTGTGAGAGAGCTGTGTGCTGAAGTAGTTTGTGCTCATCAGAGCTTGGAAGAAAATGTTTCCCTCTGCAGGTACATTTCTCATACATATAGCTGAGTTTGTGAAGATATGTGTTTCCATTTAAGGTTAACAAAATTGCACCCACAATCTTATTTCCAGCAGCCTGCAGTATTGAGGACATGCTAATGAATGCAAAAGAGGTTACCAAACAATACTAATCCACCTAAAAGATTCCAAGAACTTAAGAGCAATATATTAACCCACCATTGGGAAACTAACTTTCCCTTTCACCCGATGAAGTTCCCTTGCCTGTCATTCTAAAAGCTCCTGCAGACATGGAAAATTCCATCACCTCTATGTCATTTATACAAGTGTTATCACTCTATGAATATATGAAATGGCTATGTATTAATGACTTTTTAAAGTCCTGTCATGCCATCCTGTACACAACAAAGAGCAATAACGAATTAATCATCTTGCGTGATATTAATACAGGGGTAAATTTTGGGCAGTGAGGAAATTCCTGGAACTCATCACCAAAATATTATGACATCTTTTTGCTAAACTTTAGGAAGCAGAAAAATTGGTGAATGTAATGTAAACTAATTACAGCCACCGAAATCAGTTAATTTTTTGAAGCAGTGCAAAATGAGTGAGAATGAATCAGTGTTCCATTAAAGACGTGCCAAAATCATTTTCCACTGACTTCAAACATGAGAAACCAGCAACAGAAAATGTGAATGGAGTCAAATTGAGTGTTCAAGACTTTGAGGAATAGGGACCAGAGTTCAGAGTCCTTTTGCACCAGGAGTACCGGTTTACCAGCTCTATTTTACTCACGTTATTAAATAAAGTTAGAAGTCACATGACACCAGGTTATAGTGCAACAGGTTTATTTGAAATCGCAAGCTTTCGAAGTGTACCCCCTTCACCTGATGAAACGGTTACACTCTGAAAGCTTGTGATTTCAATTAAACCTCTTGGACTGTAACCTGGTGTCATGTGACTTCTGAAATTGTCCACCCCAGTCCAACACCGGCACATCCACATCTTGGCTACCATTTAACTGAATAAACTGAAACTGGTTGACTGTTGCTGATAATTTGTACAAACCCTTGCTGGTCTTTTCAATTGCAGAGTAAAAATGAACCCTTACGCTATAAAGAACTTACATTGTTCCCATATGACATTGGACTGTGTTATGCTGTAACTTCCTTATTTTAAAGCCAATAAAAATTTAAACTGAAACAAATTGCCCCTAGTTAAAAGTGGATGTTGCCATCACAACCAGCTACCTATGATTCCTCAAAATTGCTTAATGCAGTCTATGCCTGGAAGCTTTCAAATTCTAGTTGCAATTTTTACCATATGATTAAATTTTTAATCTCATGTAGATATTAACACTTTATTGATGGTGTCCACTTTAAATGTAGATTCAATCCATTGTAATTTATGAAAAATGTAATAATCCCTAAAAATTAGTTATTGACCGCAGAATGGTTTCCCTGCATATGAATTCCATTCATAAAAGTGTAGAAGTTAATTTGGAAATTTAAAAAATGTCAATTCAAATTAATTCAATTCAAAGAGAAGGAATTGTAAATATGTAACATATCAAGTAATGTCAAGAAAGAAGGATAAGTTCAAATTCCAGCTGTATTTTTCATTAGAGTAATGTCTATCTAAGGTTCTGCATGGTAAACTGGTTAGCACAGTTAGATCTCATGGAATACAGGAAGAGCTAGCCATTTGGGTACAAAATTGGTTTGAAGGTACGAGATGATGGTGGTGGTGAAGGCTTGATTTTCAGACTGAGGACCGTGACCAGCAGTGTGTAACAAGGATCGGTTCTGGGTCCACTGTTTTTTGTCATTTATATAAATGATTTGGATGTGAATATAGGACATATGCTTATTAAGTTTGCAGGTGACACCAAAATTGGTGATGTAGTGGACAGTGAAGAAGGTTATCTCAGAGTACAACCTTGATCAGATGACACAATGGGCTGAAGAGTGGCAGATGGAATTTAATTTAGATAAATTAAGATTATTTTTTAGGGGCAGCACAGTGGCTCAGTGATTAGCACTGCTGCTTCTCAGCATTAGGGACCCGGGTTTTGGTTCCAGCTTTGGGCAACTATCTGTATGGGGTTTGCACATTCTCTCCACGTCCACACAGGTTTCCTCCAGGTGCTCTGGGTTCCTTCCACAGTCCAAAGATGTGTAGGTTAGGTGGATTGGCCATGCTAAATAGCCCATAGTGTCTAGGGTGGGAAGTGCAAGGATAAGATAGGATAGGGTAGGGGGTGGGTCTGGGTGGGATGTTCTTCAGAGGGTCAGTGTTAACTTAATGGGCCATTGGGCCAACTTCCACACTGTAGGGATTCTACACCTAAATGTGAGGTGCTGCATTTTGATAAGGCAAATCAGGGCAGGACTTGTACACTTAATGGTAAGGTCGTAGGGAGTGTTGCCAACCAAAGAGATCTTGAGGTGCAGGTTCATTGTTCCTTGAAAGTGGAGTCACAGGTAGACAGGGTAGTGAAGAAGGCATTGGGTACACTTGCCTTTGTTGGTCAGTGCATTGAGTATAGGAGTTGTGAGGTCATGTTGTGACTGTACGGGACGTTGGTTAGGCCACTTTTGGAATATTGCATTCAATTCTGGTCTCCCTGCTATAGGAAAGATGCTATGAAACTTGAAAGTTTTCAGAGAAGATTTACAAGAATGTTGCTGGGGTTCGAGCATTTGAGCTAGGGGAGAAGCTGAATAGGCTAGGGCTATTTTCTCTTGGAGTCTCAAAAACTGAGGGAAAGCATTATTGAGGTTTACAAGATCATGAGTGGCATGGATAGGGTGAATAGCCAAGGTATTTTTCCAAGGTAAGGGAGGCCAAAACTGGAAGGCATAGGTTTCAGGTGAAAGGGGAACCTAAGGGGCAACGTTTACATGCAGAAGCTGGTGCATATATGGAATGAGCTACCAGAGGAGGTGGTGGAAGCTTTTATCATTACAACATTTGAAAGGCATCTGGATGGGCACATAAATAGGAAGTGTTTAAAGGAATATGGGCCAATTGCAGGCAAATGAGACTGGATTTATTTAGGATATCTGGTCGGCATGGACAAGTTGAACCGAAAGGCCTGTTTCCATGCTGTATATCCCTATGACTCTATGACTAGAACATTTCCAATTGCTTTCCTTTATAGAAACTGCAAATAACATCAATGCCTCATAGTACCAAGAAAGAAAATAGAAATAGCACCATTTAACCTTGCATGCCTGTACTATCGTTGTGTCATAATATCTGGGGATTCAGAGATCAGAAAACTACTTATGTCACTATGGATGTCAGTCCAAGAAAATGTTTGCCTTATTGATGCAGAGTCATAAATGTGAGTGAGCAGCTGCAAGAAACTCTGAGGAAGTTTTTCTTTGGTATCAATCTTCATTTCTTTGTGGGATGGATGTAGTCCCAGCAAAGCGAGCACAGACTTTTGGTGCTGCTGGGAATACAAAGCTGCTAACCAATCATATTTGTTGGTATCTGTCGACAGTGAGATTTCCTGTCTCTGAGAGTGCAAAGGTCACATTCATTCCAATTAATGCTGTCCCAGCGTACAATTGCATAGGGTAACCAGTTTTCATGTCGGCAAAGTGCTGACTGACTTTTAGTTTGGGGGCGGTGGGCAATCCTTCCACTTCTTGTTTGGAGCAGCGGGAGCGCAAGCCAGGGTGCCGACAGGAAGGTAAGGTTGTTTTCTTCCTTATAAAAACTTACCTCATGCAGCAGCGGCCTTCTTGTTTGGAGCAGCGGGTGTGTGGAGAGTACACGAGCCAGGAAGGAACTAATATATTCAGGCATTGGCTAAGCCGTTGCATGTTCCTCTTGTAGGATGTGGGAGGTAAGGGTCGCTGTTGGTGTCCCCTCTGACTTCACCTGTGAGAAGTGCACCCAACTCTAGCTCCTCACAAACTGCGTTAGGGAACTGGAGCTGGATGAACTCCGGATCATTCGGGAGGCTGAGGGGGTGATAGAGAGAATTATAAGGAGGTGGTCACACCCAAGGTACAGAAAAAAGGTAGCTGCATGACTGTCCAGAAGGGGAAAGGGAATAGGCAGACAGTGCAGGGATCCCTTGTGGCCGTTCTCCTCAATAATAAGTATACCGTTTTGGATACTGTTGAGGGGGGTGTACCTACCAGGGGAAGGCCATAGTGGACAGGTATCTGGCACTGAGCCTGGCCCTGTGGCACAGGAGGGAAGGGGGGAGAATAGGAGAGCAATTGTAGTGGGGGATTCAATAGTAAGAGGCACAGACAGGCGGTTCTGTAGACGCGAACAAATGAACGGAATGGTATGTTGCCTCCTAGGTGCCAGGGTCCATGATGTCTCGGATCGTGTCTTCAAGATCCTTAAGGGGGAGGGTGAGCAACCAGCAGTCATGGTACACATCGGTATCAATGACAGAGATAGAAAAAGGACCAAGAATGTGGAAAACAAGTACAGAGAGTTAGGTTGGAAGCTGAAGTCCAGGACAAACAGGGTAGTTATCTCTGGACTACTACCAGTGCCACGTGATAATGAGGTACGAAATAGAAAGAGAGTGCAACTAAACACGTGGCTACAGGGCTGGTGTAGGAGGGAGGGCTTCCATTATGTGGATAATTGGAGCACATTCAGGGAAAGGTGGGACCTGTACAGTAAGGATGGGTTGCACCTGAACCGGAAGGGCACAAACATCTGGGAGGGAGGTTTGCTTGAGCTATAAGGGATGGTTTAAATTAGATTGGCAGGGGGTGGGGAACCGGATTTGTAATTCAGAGGATGAGGTATTCACCCTTCCAACAGACACAACAGGGGGTGAGGTTGTTAATAAAGAAATGCGGTCGATGGAGCGTAATTGTGGACACAGGGATGGTTTGAGGTATGTATACTTCAATACTAGAAGTATCGGAAATAAGGCGGATGAACTTAGAGCACGGGTCAGTACTTGGAACTATGATGTTGTAGCCATTACAGAATCTTGGGTAACTCAGGGACAGGAATGGCTATTGGAAGTTCTGGGATTTAGATGCTTTAAAATAAATAGGGAGGGTGGAAAAAGAGGCAGGGAGTGGTATTGCTAGTCAGGGCAAGTATAGCAGCTACTGAAAGGCAGTTCAAGAATGATATGTCTACAGAGTCAGTTTGGATTGAGGTCAGGAACAAGAAAGGAGCAGTCACTTTGTTGGGGTTTTTTTTACAGACCCCCCAAATAGTTGAAGAGAAGTGGAGGAGCGGATTGGGAGGCAGATACTGGAAAGGTGCAGAAGTCACAGGGTTGTAGTCATGGGTGACTTCAACTTTCCAAATATTGATTGGAAACTTTTTGATTGTAATAGTTTAGATGGAGTGGATTTTGTCCAGTGTGTTCAGGAAGGATTCTGACACAGTACGTAGATAGACCAACACGAGGAGAGCCCACTTTGGACTTGGTGCTTGGCAATGAACCGGGCCAAGTGTTAGACCTGTTGGCAGGAGAGCATTTTGGCAGTGGTGATCATAGCTCTGCTACTTTTGCAATAGTCATGGAAAAGGATAGGTACATACAGCAGGTTTATGGTTGGGGGAAGGATAATTACAATTCTATTAGGCAAGAACTGGGTAACATAAACTGGGAACAGATGCTGTCAGGGAAGAGGCACCACAGAAATGTGGAGATTGTTTAAGGAATGCATACTGTGTGTGCTCGATATGTTTGTCCCAAGCAGGCAGGGAAGATGCGGTCGAGTGAGGGAGCCTTGGTTCTCAAGAGAAGTCGAATGACTGGTTAAGAGGAAGAAGGATGCTTATATAAGGTTTAGGAAACAAGGAACGGGAATACAAGTTATCCAGGAAGGACCTGAAGAAATGACTTGGGAGAGCTATAAGGGGGCATGAGAAAACTTTGACAGATAGGATCAAGGAAAACTCCAAGGCTTTTTACACGTACATGAGGAATAAGAGATAGACCAGAGAAATGGTAGGGCTGATCAAGGATTGTAAAGGGAATTTGTGCACGGAGCTTAAAGAGATAGGAGAGGTCCTTAATTAATACTTTTCTTCAGTATTCACAACTGAGAGGGACCTGGTTGCAGAGGAGGACAGTGTGAGGAGTACCAGGAGGCTGGTAGGCTAGAGGAGGTCGATTTTAGTAAGGAAGATGTTCTAGGAATTTTGAGGAACTTGAAGATAGATAAGTCTGCCGGGCCTGATGGGATTTATCCAAGGATTCTGTGGGAAGGGAGGGAAGAGATCGCATGGCCTTTGTCAATGATCTTTTCGTCCTCACTGTCCACGGATATTGTGCCAGAAGATTGGAGATAGGCAAACGTCATTCCCTTGTTCAAAAAAGGGAATAGGGATAACCCCGAAAATCACAGGACAATTAGTCTTACTTCAGTGGTGGGCAAATTATTGGAAAGGGCTCTGAGAGATAGGACTTATGATCACTTGGAAAGGCACAGTTTGATTTGTGATAGTCAGCATGGATTTGTGAGGGGTAGATCATGCCTCACAAACCTTATTGAATTCTTTGAAGACGCAACCAAACACGTGGATGAAGGTAGAGCAGTGGATGTGGTATACATGGATTTAAGTAAGGTGTTTGATAAGGTAGGCTTATGAAGAAGGTAAGGAGGCATGGGACAGGGGGAAATATGGCAGATTGGATTCAGAATTGGCTGACACTTAGAAAACAAAGGGTGGTAGTGGACGGAAAATATTCAACATGGTGCTCAGTTACGAGTGGTGTACCACAAGGATCTGTCCTGCGTCCTCTTCTATTTGTGATTTTTGTGAATGATTTGGATGAAGGAGTGGAAGGGTGGATTAGCAAGTTCACAGATGATATGAAGGTGGGTCGAGTTGTGGATAGAGCAGAGGGCCGTTCTAGGTTACAAAGGGACATTGATAGGATGCAGAGCTGGGCTGAGAAGTGGCAGATGGAGCTTAACCCTGAAAAGTGTGAGGTGATTCATTTTGGAAGGACAAACTTGAAAGCAGAATACAGGGTTAACAGAAAGATTCTTGGTGGTGTGGAGGAGCAGAGGGATCTTGGGATTCATGTCCACAGTTCCCTGAAAGCTGCCACCCAGATAGATAGAGTTGTTAAGAAGGCGTATGGTGTGTTAGCTTTCATTAATAGAGGGATTGAGTTCAAGAGCCATGAAGTTATGCTCCGGGTATACAAAACCCTGTTTCGGCCACATCTGGAGTATTGTGTCCAGTTCTGGCCGCCTCATTACAGGAAAGATGTGGAAGTGTTGGAAAAGGCGCAGAGGAGTTTTACCAGGATGTTGCCTGGAATGGAGGGAAGGTCTTACGAGGAAAGGTTGAGAGAGCTAGGGCTTTTCTCTTTAGAACGACGAAGGATGAGAGATGACTTGATAGAGGTGTACAAAATGATCAGAGGTATAGATAGGGTGGACAGCCAGAGACATTTTCCTCGGGTGGAGGTTTCTATTACGAGGGGGCATAGTTTTAAAGTGAGTGGAGGTAGATATATGGGAGATGTCAGAGGTAGGTTCTTCACTCAGAGAGTGGTAGGGGCAAGGAATGCATTGCCGGAGGGGGTAGTGGAGTCGGTCTCATAAGGGGCATTTAAGCGGCTATTAGATAGGCATATGGATGATAGTATAAGGTAGGAGTGGAGGTTAGATAGAGCTTAGGATTAGAGTAAAAGTTGGGCACAACATCGTGGGCTGAAGGGCCTGTACTGTGCTGTACTGTTCTATGTTCTATGTATGATAAAATCTACCCTCTTTGAGCAGTATTACATAGTTGATCGTTTGTCTCAGCTGATAACTTCCTCAGAACAAATTTGAGGCTCGATCTGATTCACCTGATGCATGACATGATTCCCCTCTAGTAATGTATATAGATAACACATACTCCCACACTTAAATTTTTGCCACACTGTCTCCCCATTTTCCAAAGTGCATCTCATTGCAACTAAAGCATTTAAATGCGTGGAAAGCGTATTTACAATTTACAAGCTAAGAAATCTGCAAAAAAATAATGCTATGAAGCAGTCATCTGATTACGTTCCTTGATTTGTTAACTGTAAAGTGAACTTGAGGTTTTTGTTTTTTCTCACCTAGCCTTGGGCGTGTCACACTTGGATGTTGCTTTGCATTTTGCCTTGGATCTAGTCCTAGCTGCAATGGAGTTACACAGTGGTTGAAGATTTGTTCCCTGATTTGTTCTCTGTTCCATCTCTCAGTTGCTCCATTGGATGCAACAACATCATATGGCCTCTAGACAAGTATTTGTCACTTTGGCTGATTGCCAAATACTTTCCCTGTTAAGTTCAGACCTGTTGTCCCATCTTTAAACTGGGTAACTTTTCACCTGCATTCCTGATCTGAATATCTTTCATCCTCATCTCTTATTTTATCAGTTAATGTCCAGTTTCTGAAAGGGTAGATTGATGAATGCTAAGTAGATTTGTTCATGCTGGTCTGCCATATATGAGTTTCACCAGTGATGAAATAGTTGCACTCAGTGGTGTTGTTCTAACGAGTGGCTTTACAATGTGTGGATCTTGTTTGTTCTGTCTACATTTTAGAATGAAAGTTATAACCGTACAAATCATTCTTTTGGCCTTACTATTTGATTAGGGCCTGCAGAGAAGATATAGTATGATGTATTTCCATTTCTTACACTTCTACCAGAATGATTTATTAGTAAGATGAGACCCATTATCTCAGACTATCTCTCAGGGTGCTGCAGGTAAATTTAAAATAGCACTTATAGTGCATGCTGCAGTTATGCTTGACATATCATCCAATTAGTGATGATCAGATACTTATAAATATAATCAGTATTAATTCTAAAATGAATCTATGCATGATTAAGAACATCATGGTGTAAAAGCCATTTTTTTGCAAACTAATCTGAAAGTTAGATTGATATAACTGGAAAGTTTTGCAACCTGAAAAATCGAGTACCACATATCTTTTCTTTGAGCTGTGCACCATAGAATCATAGAATCCCTCCAGTGTGGAAACAAGCCCTTTGGCCCAACCAGTCCACACCAAACCTCAAAGCATCCCACCCAGACCCACCCTGCTATAACCCACCTAATCTACACATCCCTGAACACTACGGGCAATTTAGCGTGGCCAATCCACCTAGCATGCACATCTTTGGACTGTGAGAGGAAACCGGAACACCCAGAGGAAACCCACGCAGACACGGGGAGAATGTGCAAATTCCACACTGTTGCCTGAGGGTGGAATCAAACCCAGGTCCCTGGCACTGTGAAACAGCTGTGCCAACCACTGAGCCACCGTACTGCTCCTAATACAGTGCAATATAGTGTTATTATTTTATGAAGCAATAAAAGGGAGAATTCAAGACTCAGCAACACCAAATGTCCTTTGAGTTAAGAAAGTTATTTCCCTTTTGGCTTTAGCAATGATGCCATGCTATTGTCTGTAGGGTGGCACTCAATCTTCCATTCAAAGGATGATCAGCTGGACCTAGATCTTTTCTTATGTTAGAATTATTTTTGTTCAGGCTTCTTGATTATTTGTCTAAATGGAGGGAGATGGATTATTTTGCTTGCAGGATCCAAAAATTTTTCTTCTGCTGCATTGCAGCTTTTCATCACTCTGCAGCTCAGCCAACAGGCTGATTTATCATCTTATACTCGATAACTCTTTATTATTTAAAGGTTAAATGTGTAACAGTGGAATGCAAAACAAGAACCAGATCACTGATGAGGTCTATGCCAATATGAATTGCACTTACAAGCTTCTGCATCGCATGATAGGAAAGTCCAAGATGTCATGTTGCTCAACTACCAGGTTCCCTACTGAAGTTTCAGGGCCATGGAAATGCTCTGTCATTTTGAACTGCAGCACAAAAACACCAAAAAAAGTGTCTGACAACATAGGCAACTTGGTGAGCTGTATTGTACTTGTCCAGAGGCAGGGTGAAAGCAGAAGAGTTTGCCAGGTTTTTCCAAAGGTAACACCGAGCACTTTTCAATGCTTTCCACTGATCATGGTCAGGCCTTTTTTAAGGTGTGAACAAATGGAACATTAAAGACTTCTTTCCAGATATTTATTGCATCTCTGTGTTTTACTTTTTGATGTAGAAACCCATTTGTAGGCAAAATGGGTTACATATTGGCCTCCATGACTATTTCAAATCTTTGTTTAACAAGAATTTGTAGGAAGACCCTCTGTAGTTCAACTTAGGCGTTATCTTACTGCATTTTCCCGATATTCCCTACATTTCTTAACTGTGGCTTCAATGTCATTGTTCAATCTGGCCAGTAGTCAAACTGTCCTACTGTAGTTGTTGACACTTCTGTTGTGCAAAATTCATCAGGTGCATGGTAGGAATATCTATGTTTCATGTGTCTATTGGTTCAATTGATGAAATGGTACAGCATCTAAAGTATGATTTTGCATCTGTCTGAAAGCTTCTGATTCCATCAAAACATTCAGGATATTTTCATGTCATATCACTAACAAATGTCATGGGTGTATCTTCTGGTGCTGATCTGCCTTGTGGTAGATGGCTGCTTCCATGAAAAAATGATTACCACAGCCTGGAATCACAACATGCTGTATTTCTGCAATCACGCGACTTCAGGGTTTGATATGAAGAATATTTGTGATCATTGGGATGATTAATTACACTTACACTCCAGGAAAATCAATCTACCTAATGGAATTAGTGAATTATTACTCGCTGAAAATTTCAAGGCAGTGTGTTTTGTAATGGTCTTCCATATCTGTAGGTGTATTCCTCATAGAATTCTCAGAAGCAGAAAATTGGCACTTGCCCCTTGTCTATTTTTGCAAATAGTCAATCTTCTTTTGAGGGCAAATAATATAAATTGTTCCAAAAATTCTTGACGGTATAACGTTCTGCTATATGAACATTGTGGTATCTTGTTCATCATCAAAGCTGTCTATTTTATCCGTCACTTCATGTATGTTTTTCCCATGGAATCTGGTATGACCATTGTTGTTGCTCAAGGAACTGCTTATTTGTGGTCTGCTTGAATATTTGAATGACTTCATGTAGTTCTTTCCACCTTTCCTTGTTCTCACAGCTGCAAGCAGTGATATATTTTGCCACATGGTTTACAGAAATCATGAAGTGCTGGTGATCTCTTCATACATGTAGAAATCTGTACCTTCCACATGTCTTCCCAAGTTTGTCACTGTATTGGTAGTTAACTTTATACATAAGACCTGTAAACTTTGTTAACCCGCAATGATCACACAGATCATGCCATAGCTTTGGGGTTTGTCCAGTGGATCTTTCTGAAATATGTGTATTGGAGTCGATGCAACCACTGACTTGGTGATTCTTTCTGTTAGCTCTGCTTCTGGAAAATCACAGTGGGCACACCTTTCTCTGCATAACCTGATAAAATAGATCAACTTTTTCTTCAGGCTTCTCACCTTTTTGGTTCAGATTAAGTGTAAATTCCAAGTTGTGAGTCATCAGAGAGTTTTGAGATCATCACTGAATCATGATTGGGTGTGGAGGATCATCAGTTGAGCTGAGCTGCTATTGGTGAATCTTTATGCTGATTTTGGCCTAACGCCAATTTAGTGTACAGCCAACCAGACATATGGCCACTGAAAGTGCCTGAGACCCAAGCTATTGTGTCCGGAACACATTCAAAGCAACTGTGTAGAAGGTGAAGGAAAGAACACCAGTCGATCGAAGTTTCTTCATGAAGAGGATCCTCCTAAATTGCTGTGGGTTTCAAGCAGGTGATATTTTCTGTCTGCAGAATTTCCCCAGCAATGGGTAATTTCAATGTGACTTTCTGGGGCGTGAAGAAATGCAAATGTCTACTGAAGGTAATTGAAGAGAAAAGAGGTGAGAACCCCCTCTCTGTCCTGTCTGTGGTGCCATTGTTTGTTCTCCCAGCGCAGAGCAGCCGGATTGTTACAACCCATATGTACAACACCGATGTCCCAGCAGCAGAAGACCTGACCTTCCTGGGAAGGTATGTACAGCTTGAAGGAAACAACACTGATGTGGTGGACCCTTTCAGAATGTGGACCAGCATGTGATCTTGAAGGTGGACACTGGCAGGAACATCCTCCACTTGACATCCTGCTTCGTGATTGGAGGGAGCCAAAAGAACCTGACATACTTGAGGCACTCTAAAGCATGCCAAACCTGTGGGAGGTCAGGGCGGAGGCAGCAGAGTGCAAGGTAACCTTCTGCAAGAACTGCAAACAGGAAGGGCACTTGACTAAGGACCGTAAAGAGTCCAAGAGCTGCAACGCATGCGGAGAAGCAGGCCAGCTGTACAAGGCATACCCAAGACAGAGGGAAACACATGCGCAAATGATTTGAAGTGGGAACACAAGCAGTGAACCTGAAAGAACAGTAAGGTGCGACCATCCAATAAGACAACTGAAAAAGGGACAGTCAGAAGGGAGGCAAGACTTGTGGAAAATGAAAAGAAGATGCGCCAGAAGGTGATAAACCAACTAAACCTCAACCTGACAAAATAGAGTCAATGGAGGAGGTGACAGTGAACAAATAGGGACGTGTATGAGATGGTGGCAAGGCAAAACCAAGAAAGGAAATTCTTCAGTCTGATAGGTCCACCACAGGCCAGCAGCAATTTGGAAAGAGACTGTCATACAAAGGACACGCCAGCGACTCCTCTTCTGAAGAAAATGTACAGGAGGATTGCCATAAACAGAAGAAGAGGCAAAGCACCAAGAGCAGGGAGGCAAGAGCATGAGTGGTCCCCAACCTGGAAATGCCGGACATCACGAGAAGCCTGATGCAACCCCACCTCCTAACATTGGGAACCCCAGCACAGCACAACAGAGCTATGGGAAACTAGGAGCAGTGTCGCTCTGAAACAGAAGCACAGCACAACAATGGCTCTGCTCGATGCAGAGCACAACATGAAACTGGGCCTTCTTGGTTTTTTTCTCTGCTCTGATAACATCTGATCAGGACAATACCCTCAGGGAGCAACAGAATAGCTACGTCAGCCCTATGAAGGTGCAACAGTTCACCCACATCATGGAGATGCAGGAGCTCACTAAGCATCAGGACTAGTTTTAAACCTTTATTAGACAGTATGGTAATTTAATAAAATCTTAGTTTGAAAATTGCCAACATAAGCATGAGTAGTGTGAAAGTCACTTTGCAATGTGTCTCCACTTTGGCTTAGCTGCCAAACATCAAAACAGAACTCCTGTTTCTGCAGGAGTGTGGGATACCGCAACTCAGCAGCAACGGGAATGGCCAAGCTTGTGGACTCACAGGCCTTCAATTTTTTGGGACGATAATGATTTCCATTCCACAGCTTGGATATTCTTCTGTAAGGAGACAACTTCACCATCTCCGATGTTAAGGAGATGGTGGGTGGGCACCTTCTTGTGGTAGTTGTTATACACAAAAATGCTCCTCTTGTACTAATTGATGTGTAGACCCTGGTGGCATGGTGTCCCACTCGTTCCTTCTGTGTAGTGTGGGGATTATAGTTTGTCAGATGGCTTGTTGTGTTTTGCCTGTGAGCCTGTTGTCTTTTAATGTAGTTTCCAGGACAGCCATGAAGTCTATTCTGTTCGCATCTTTGTGGTTATAATTCAGTCCACATAATAGGACAGCTTTCTCAGTTTCTGTGAGTTGTCTGCTGGATAGGTTTCTTATCCATGTGTCTGGTTTGTTGTTGTCCTTTTCTTTGTGATGGATCAAGTTGGTGAGTTTTTCCTGTAGCTTGTGTCTCTTCTTAGTTTTGGGCTTGTGTTGATTGAAGGTGATGGCCTGTTCCAGGGTTGTAGTCTCCTGCTGATCCGTAGTGTTTAGATACTCTGATTTTTGGCATTAAATTTCCCGTTTGTACTTGTAGAGTCAGTTATGGGTATCATTAATCATTACCCAGAGCATTCTGCATCTGTTCAGTTCAGCTATTTTATTTGCCAGTGGGTTGTTGAGTAGAGGTTTGTACTTCACACTGCAGGGTAATACCTGGTTCCTGAGGCATTCGTAGAGAAAGTGAACTTGTTTGCGGTTAGGCCTCAGTTTGTTGGCAAAAATTTCCCACTGCTGGGCAATTTTTAGCATGTTGCACCCATAGGTGTTTAAAGTTTTAGCAAAGATTTGTGGTTCAGGTTGTGGCAGAGGTTGTTGACTTGCTCAATGAGCTGGCTAGGAATCATGGTAGCACACAAGCCCACAGCCACTCTACGACAAACACTCACAAGGATTAAAGACCCCATTCCCACAACATGAAGAACTAAAATGGTTTACAAAATACTATGCAAGAATTGCCACAAACATTACATCGGACAGACAGGAAGGAAACTAGCCATCAGGATACATAAACATCATCCAGCAGCAAAACGACATGAAAAACTACCTTTAATATCAGTACACTCGGACAATGAAGGCCATCAGTTTAACTGGGACAATATAACTATAGTAGCCCAAGCCAAACAGAGACACACACGGGAATTCCAAGATGCATGGTTCTCGACCTGCAATGCAATCAACAAACAGATAGAATTGGACCCCATATACAAACAAATACAGAACAAAACTGGAAATGATACTACTCACCATAACAGACCAGACAGAATAAATTCCGAACCGAATAGAACAATGTCACTTCTTCGGAGACCTCACTGATGATCCTACTTAACATGGTGATGAAATGTCTGAACGAAAACAAGCCAGCTCAGCAAGCAAGTCAACAACCACATAACATTATAGAGGTTTATAAAATCTTGAGGGGCATAGATAAGGTGTATATCCAAGGTCTTTTTCCAAAAGTAGGGGAGTCCAAAACTAGATGGAATACATTTAAGATGAGAGGGAAAAAATTTAAAAGGGACCTGAGGGGCAATTTTTTCATATAGAGGGAGTATTGTATCCTGTGGCAATATTCTTCACTATCTACACCTCCCCCAGTCTTTGTGTCATTTGAAAACTTACTAAACAGACATGACATTTCTGAGTTTTGCATAACAGTGAACATAGCACCAAAGTGTATATCTACTGGGTTAGCCATTACTTTGCTCCCACCCGATAAATTCCCCTATCTCTCACTGCAAGGGACCCACATTTATCTTGATCGATCTTTTGTGTCAGCCTGCCATGATGGACCTTGTCAAACGCCTTGCTAAAATCTATATCGACAAATCTACCACCCTGTTCTTATCAATTATCTTTGTCACTTCCTCAAAAAACTCAATCGAGTTTGGGAAACTTGATCTTTCCTACACAAAGCCATGCTGCCTATTGCTAATAAGTCCATTTTTTCCAAATGTGAGTCAATCCAATCCCTTAGAATCTTCTCCAATAATTTTGCCATGACTGACATAAGGTTCATTGGCCTGTACTTTCCTGAATTATCCCTGTTGCCCTTCTTAAACAAAGGAACAATGTTGACTATTCTCCAGGCCTCTGGCACTTCTCCTGTGACTAAAAAAAATGATAGTCAAATGTGTGGGTTAACCACTTAAGACTGAGATGAAGAGAAAAGTTGTCACCCAGAAGAGATGAACCTTTGGAAATTGTTATCACAAAAATCAGTTGAGCTAAAACATTGTATGATTTCAAGAAATAGTTGGATATAGCAAGTGCGACTAAAGGGATCAATGTATTTGGGGAGAAAGCAGGAACAGGCAATTGAGTTTAGTGATCAGCCATGATCATAGTGAATGGCAGAGCAGATGTGAAGGGCCATATACCAACTTCTCCTATTTTCTACATTTATGTTTTTATTTAATATAAAGAATGAGAAGTGACTTTCAGAGAATCCCTACAGTGCTGAAATAGGCCCTTCGGCCCAACAAGTCCACACTGACCCCCACAGCATCCCACCCAGACCCATCCCTCATAACCCACCTAATCTATGCATCCCTGAGTACTATGGACAATTTAGCATGGCCAATCCACCTAGCCTGCACATCTTTGGACTGTGGGAGGAAACCGGAGCACCCGGAGGAAACCCACGCAGATACAGGGAGAACATGCAAACTCCACAAACACTTGAGGGGGAAAATACTTCGAACCTGGTCCCTGGTGATGTGAGGCAGCAGTGCTATCCACTGATCCACCATGCCAACTTATTGAAACATATAAGATTTTTAGGGCGCTTGACACAGTTAGAAATGGAAAGATTCTTTTCCTTTGTGGGAGAGTCTAGGACCAGAGGCCATCGTTACAGAATAAGGGATCACATATTTCAGAGATAAGAAGGAGTTCCTTCTTTCAGTGGGTTGTGAATCTGTGGAATTCTTTACCGCAGAAGGCTATTGAGGCTGAGACAGACAGATTGTTAATCAGTAACGGAATCGATAGTAATGGAGAAAAGGCAGGAAAGTGAAGATGAGGATTATCAGATCTCTTATGTAGATAGACCAACACGAGGAGAGGCCACTTTGGATTTGGTGCTTAGCAACGAATTGGGCCAAGTGTTAGACCTGTTGGTAGGAGAGCATTTTGGTGGTAGTGATCATAACTCTGTTTCTTTCACGATAGTCATGGATAAGGATAGGTACATATGGCAGGGTAAAGTTTACAATTGGAGGAAGGGTAATTACAATGCAGTTAGGCAAGAACTGGGTAACATAAAATGGGAACAGATGCTGTCAGAGGAGAGCACCACAGAAATGTGGAGATTGTTTAAGGAATGCATACTGTGTGTGCTCGATATGTTTGTCCCTAGCAGGCAAGGAAGATGCAGTCGAGTGAGGGAGCCATGGTTCTCAAGAGAGGTCGAACGACTGGGTAAGAGGAAGAAGAAGGCTTATGTAAGGTTTAGGAAAAGAGGAATGGAAAAGGCTCCAGAGGGATACAAGTTAGCCAGGAAGGAGCTGAAGAAAGGGCTTAGGAGAGCTACAAGGGGGCATGAGAAAACCTTGGCGGATAGGATCAAGGAAAACTCCAAGGCTTTTTACATGTATGTGCAGAACGAGAGAATGACCAGAGAAAGGGTAGGGCCGATCAAGGATTGTAAAGGGAATTTGTGCACAGAGCCTAAAGAGATAGGAGAGGTCCTTAATGAATACTTTTCTTCAGTATTCACAACTGAGAGGGACCTATCTGTAGAGGAGGATGTTGTGAAACAGGCAGTAGGCTAGAGGAGGTTGATGTTAGTAAAGATATGCTAGGAATTCTGAGGAAGTTGAAAATAGATAAGTCCCCCCGGGCCTGGTGGGACTTATCCAACGATTCTATGGGAAGTGAGGGACGAGATTGCAGGACCTTTGGTGATGATCTTTTCATCCTCACTGTCCACGGGTGTAATGCTGGAAGATTGGAAAGAGGCAAATGTCATTCCCTTGCTCAAAAAAGGGAACAGGCATAACCCCGGAAACTACAGGCCAGTTAGTCTTAATTCAGTGGTGGGCATATTATTGGAAAGGGCTCTGAGAGATAGGACTTATGATCACTTGGAATGGCACAGTTTGATTTATGATAGTCAGCATGGATTTGTGAGGGGTAGATGATACCTCACAAACCTTACTGAATTCTTTGAACAGGTGACCAAACACATGGATGAAGGTATAGCAGTGAGTGTGGTATACATGGATTTTAAGTAAGGTGTTTGATAAGGTTCCCCATGGTAGGCTCATGCTGAAGGTAAGGAGGCATGGACAGGGGGAAATATGGCAGATTGGATTCAGAATTGGCTGACACTTTGAGGGAAAGGGTGGTAGCGGACAGAAAATATTCATCATGATGCTCAGTTACGAGTGGTGTACCACAAGGATCAGTTCTGGGTCCTCTTCTATTTGTGATTCTTGTAAATGATTTGGATGAAGGAGTGGAAGGGTGGATTAGCAAGTTCGCGGATGATACAAAGGTGGGTCAAGTTGTGGAAAGTGCGGAGGGCTGTTATAGGTTACAAAGGGACATTGATAGAATGCAGAGCTGACCTGAGAAGTGGCAGATGGAGTTTAACCCTGAAAAGTGTGAGGTGGTTCATTTTGGAAGGACAAACTTGAAAGCAGAATACAGGGCTAACGGAAAGATTCTTGGCAGTGTGGAGGAGCAGAGGGATCTTGGGGTTCATGTTCACAGCTCCCTGAGATCTGCCACCCAGGTAGATAGAGTTGTTAAGAAGGCGTATGGTGTGTTAGCTTTCATTAATAGAGGGATTGAGTTCAAGAGCCGTGAAGTTATGCTGCAGCTATACAAAAGCCTGGTTTGGCCACATCTGGAGTATGGTATCCAGTTCTGGTCACCTCATTACAGGAAAGATGTGAAAGCGTTAGAAAAGGTGCAGAGGAGATTTACCAGGATGTTGCCTGGAATGGAGGGAAGGTCTTACAAGGAAAGGTTGAGAGAGCTAGGGCTTTTCTCTTTAGAATGACGAAGGATGAGAGGTGACTTGATAGAGGTGTACAAAATGATCAGAGGTACAGATAGAGTAGACAGCCAGAGACTTTTTCCCAGGGTGGAGGTAGCTTTTACGAGGGGATATAGCTTTAAAGTGAAAGGAGGTAGATATTGGGGAGATGTCAGAGGTAGGTTCTTTCCTCAGAGAGTGGTAGGGGCGTGGAATGCATTGCCAGAGAGGGTGGTGGAGTCAGCCTCATTAGGGGCATTTAAGCAGCTATTCGATAGGCATATGGATGATAGTATCAGGTAGCAGTGGAGGTTAGATAGACCTTAGGTTTCGGGTAAAAGTTCGGCACAATATCGTGGGCCAAAGGGTTTGTACTGTGCTGTCCTGTTCTGTGTTCTATGTTCTACTATGATTACTCATTGAATGGTGGAGCAGACATAAGCTGCATTGCATACTTCTACTTCTATATCTTATGATTTTATGGTCTGAGCTGAATTGCCAGGCGAGTCAGATGTGGCTCAACAGGAAATTTTGTTCGTTAGGGAGAATAAGTGTAAACATTTGTCATTGTCTTAGATTTTTAAAGGTATATTTTTTGCAAATTGCACATGCAAATGGAATGCAACCTGACAGTATAACAAATGTCATACCATTTGAATTCCGTATCTGGTAATCTGCAGGCTCCAGATTGTTAGATTTGTTGGAAAAATACCAGCCCTTTCCACAAGAGCTTCAAGAGAGATATGTTTAATTGATTAACTTCAGGCATTTATTCTGTTGGAAGGAAAGAGCACACGGGTAAGTCACACTATCTCACTTGCAGGGAGACTCGTAGCAACTTGTCTGATTTGATGTAATTACAACTTCATTTAGTTGGACAATAGTGATTGCCAGTTGATTAACTACAACTTCCATACTTAATATAGTGGATCCAGTAATAATGACATCATCTGAGCCCCAAAGCTGTGATGTAATGTTTGAAATAGTTGCCTGGGAGATGTGTTCTAAACAAGGCTGCTCCTCACAAGTTACTTTTCATGAAGTTTAATTTATCACAAAAATACAGAGCACCCCATCTATATCTGTCAAACAGGATCATTTGCCCATAAATCAGCTAACTTCCAGACAAAAGCATGCAATGAGACTGGATCATTGGTTGCATCCACTTCGTTTACAGATTTCGCCCCACTCAATGTGACACACTGAAAGTTGACTTTAGCTGACTGAAGTAACAGCTGATTTTTTTAAAAAATTCGGAACCTAGGAAGTAAGACTTTCAAAAAATTCTTTAAACATGGTTTGCAACAGATGATATTTTACGAGTACTTGAAAAGGATAATGAGGAGAAGAATCAAATTATTTTGCTTTTCTATAGATTTCTATACTTCTACAGTACATGGGATTTATTTTCTTTCGCAGTGACCGGAAGTATTGATTGATCACTTTTGCAACTAATAGTCCAGCAGTGTGTGTGCTTTTATTACCAGGAGGATTAACCTTTCTTTGTGAGACCATTGTGTCTTCTATTTTCAACACATTTCTATTGGTTATAATATTTTTCCATGTATCTTGAATATGCAAACTTTGAGTCATATGCACCTATAAATCCCATTGGTTCCCAATAAGTGCAAGGAAACTCTATCCTTCCTGGGTTGACTGACCGTGTTTAAATTCAGCTGTAATTCTCACTTCCAAAGTTAAAATTACAATTAATACTTTGCATTGCATTTCTGTGCACAATCTGTTTACAGAGGTATTAACGTACATAATTTAAACAATTGGCATGAGAATAGTACATGCCTGCTAAGTATTTTTAGAAAACAATCTCTAATCAAAATTTTTACCCTTCTATATTTCTTCTAATTTGAAATATTTAATTTAACTTGCTGCTTCTGTCTCCTGTTTTGTTATGTCTCAAGGTCGACATGTCACGATACCTTTAAGATACATGCTCACATCACCACTGTATCATAGCAAGTGACCCAAGGGTATAAAGATTGTATACTCCATCTTAACTCAATAACCTGAAACACGACTTGCTACAAAAAGCATGCAACTCTGTGTAAATTAATAACTTTATGTTAGCTGCACATTTAGTTGGCAGTGAATGCAATGTTTGTGTATGATTGCTAGATGTAGTAAATGTTTGTTGGATGCTTCAATATCATGATATCCATACTTAGTTTCTAATGTTATGAGGGATAACTTAAGCATTGTATCACCAGGTAAAATATCCTGTTGGAGGCAAAACCACCCATCTCCCTGTTCAACTTCCACAGACTGTTAGAAGAAGAAATCGTCAGCAAAACTATGCAAGATTTTATATCATTTATGCGACTAAGACCAAACAAAATGAAGTGTTTAACAGAGGAAATGCCACGCATTTAGATGCTGTCTTTCAGATGAAAGATTAAGTTGAGGCCCTGTCTGCCCTCATTTTTCTATTAACCATTGTATATTAATAAATTACATAAAAAAGAAATCAACGCTCGAAGTACGTAGAAGTCATCAGTATCTCTACTGGGTTCATGCTCAGGGTACAATCACAAATTAATACAGATGGACAATTGAGTGAGCTGCAGAAAAGAAAATGCTAGCCTCCATGTCCAGTCTCCCAGTGTAAGGTGTGAGCCTGCCTAGGTTTGCACTAATTTAGGTAATCTGCCCCAGTTCTGCAATATTTTAGGGAAATGGTTAGAGAATTGTATGATTCCTAACATAGTACAGAAGGAAACAACTAAATTACAAATTTTGTTTGGATTTTGTATTCAAAAATATTCGTCATTCTGAACTAAAGTAATATAACATTCAAAAAAAAACTAGTCTCTAATAAAATCATGGACAGAATCCAATGCAATCTGAAAGATGTGGGTGGTGGCACATTTGTGCCAGAATCAGATGAGAAGTCTGACAAGGCCTAGCTCAGCACCAAGAGCATCTCGCTGCATTTTTTGCATTTCCTGAACTCGAGCTTTCACACTAGGCAGTACACAGTTGCCAACTTGAGGAGGATTATAACTTGTTAATGACCTTTATTAATGCCACAACTAAACCTCATTAGTATTAATCTTCCCATCTAAGCAAACGTGCCAAACAAGTTTGATGCTGAGAAATCCCGATATGGAAATCAGCATCGCACCTGGTGACTTCAGCTTATCACTGGATGCAGTCAGCCTCCATGTTGCTAAGCACCAAGCAACATGCCAGGGACAATCTATGGGCACTAGCTGCTTGCACCCCTCATTCAGTGTCATTGATATCTGACTTTTGTCAACCTATCAAGGCTATCAAGAAGCCTTTCCAATGCACATGCAGACTGCTTAGGAAGTACCTTTCACATTGCAGGGTATACTGGCAACTAACACCGAAAGGACGTAGCAGGGACACTTTCTACACTGGGATCTAGTTCATGGTCAGATCCAGGCCGCATCCCAGGGAAGCTCATTTGCTCCCTTAGTGCCTGCTCACTTAGCCCCCGTCTGTGTGCTTGCAGCTTCCATTCCTTGCCTTGACTTACCTTACCATGCCTGTTGGTGGTTCAGCCAGAGCTGGGGTGGGTGCTGACAGTCAGGGTATCCCAGCATCATCAGACAGGGACACAATCCATGCATAATCCAGGGGCTTGGCTAGTCATCAGCTTGGGATGCTCCCCATCAGGAGATTTGAGCTAATGCAGTCCAATGAAGTGGACAATGGTCCATCTTCAGATGGTGACAGGACAATACAAAGTGTGTATGGGCATAATGCAGAACAGCTTCAGACGGCTCATTTTTATTCTATTCATTTGTGAGATGTGGGCATCACCAGCTGGCCAGCACTTCTTGCCCATCCCTAGTTGCCTTTGAGAAGGTGGTGGTGAACTGCCTTCTTGAATCATAGATCATAGAATCATAGAATCCCTACAGCGTGGAAACAGGCCCTTTGGCCCAACAAGTCCACACCGACCTTCAGAGCATCCCACCCAGACCCATCCCCCATAACCCACCTAATCTAATCAGACACATTTGATAAGATATGGGAGAGATCTCAATGGGTCTTTAGGCCAGAATCCCTCCAAAATTTCTCCATTGGTACAACTCTCACTTTAATAAGATTCAGTCCCATTGTTTCTTCAAGGAATGTTGTATTCTCCATTTAATTCTGTGTTGTGGCCTTGGAATGGAGCTGATAATTTAAGAAAAAAATTGCATACACAACTGCTGCAGTGCATTCTCTGCCAATGCAATTACTTTTCTATGTCGTCACTGCCAAGTGAAACAAACTAACAGAGCCGAGAGTTGGGATAGTCTGAGTGGAGTGTGAAACAGAGGAGCAGAGTTGGAAGTGGGGAGGGTCTGAGTGGTGTGCAGAGCAGGAGAGCAGAGCTGGGAGTGGGGTGGGTCTGAGCACAGCACAGAACAGGGCAGCAGATCTAGGAGTGGATTGGGTCTCTTTGGAGTCTGGAACAAGAGAGCAGATCTGTGAGTGGAGATGGTCTCAATGGAGCATGGTGTAAGAGAGCAAAGCTGGAAATGTAGAGGGGTAGAGCAGAATGCGAAGCAGGGGAGCAGAGCTGGTTCTGCAAGAGTGGAGGGAATGTTAGTGGAGTGCTGAGAAGAACTGGGAGTGGGAAGGCTCTTGGAAGAATGAGGAGCAGGACAACAGAACCAGCAGTGAATTGGATGTGAGCGGAGAGTGGAGCAGGGAGCACAGCTGGGTGTGGAGAAGGTCTGAGCAGACTGTTGAGCACAGCTGGAGTGGGGAGTGTCTAAGTGGAGTGTGGAGCAAGTGAGTACAGCTTGGAGCAGATAGGGTCTCAGCAGAGTGTGGGGCGTGGGAGCAGAGCTGGGAATAGTTTCAGTCTGAACAGAAAGTGAAGCAAGGGAATTGAGCTGGAAAGTTGGAGGGTCTGAGCAGAAGGCAGAGCATGGGAGCAGAACTGGTACTGGGGCAGGTCTGGACAGAGTACGGAGCAGCGGAGCAGATCTGGGAATGGACAGGGTCAGACCAGATTGTGGAGCAGGGGAGCAGAGCTGGGAGGGGGAAGGGTCGTAGCAGTGCCTGAAGTAAGAAAGTAATGATGGAATTGGGGGAGTGATGCCTTCCATGTATATGCAAACACATCCTCTGTTACTGTGTTTTAACATCACTGACACCATCTGCACAGGCAGTGGCTATCTTTACAAAAACTGAAAGAACTGCGGATTCTGTAAATCAGGAATAAAAACAAAGTTTCTGGAAAAGCTCAACAGGGTCTGGCAGCATCTATGAAGGAAAAGACAGAGTTAACGTTTTGGATCCAGTGACCCTTCCTCAGAACCGTTCTGAGGAAGGGTCATCGGACCTGAAATGTTAACTCTGTTCTTTCCTTCACAGATGCTGCCAGACCTGCTGAGCTTTTCCAGCAACTTTGTTTTTGTTCCATTAGCTATCTTTACCAGCCACATTGATGTTGACAACACACACTCCATTTAAAAACTATGCTTAGACAGTCACTTTGTCTAAGATTTAAAGGTGCATATTGCTTTCTCTGTTCAATTAGTCATATGTATGATATATTGTTTTCCTAATGTTTCCTTCAAGCTTCTTCCCTAATAATGACATAACACTATAATGCCTGAAGATATTTAGTTCTGTTTTACTTCTGTCTATAAAGATATTGAGTATATTAGCCTCCTTTAAGTCTGAGAGATCTATACCAGACCCAGTGAACTACGAAAGATATGTCCAAGGAGTTGGCCGGCACTTGTCCCGTTTCTTCAAAAATCCTCTGTGACCCTCATTCATACCTCATTGGGAAATTTGTGTGTGCTATTCATTTCAATGACCTGTGTTTGGCAGCTGTTCACTGAGTGCATTCTTTTTGGGAGGCCCTGATAAAGGAAGGAATCCTTACTACCTAAAGGCAGCTAGCACCTTTGTAATGCTGTGCAGAATTGTGGAATAAAATATATTACTCAAGTGCTTGAAGCTGAGAGAGAGGAGCAGCATTAAGATTGTCTGATACCACACTGGAGTCTCAGGTGCAGCAATTTGGGAGAGGAAAAGCATCCCAGGGCAGGAATCTGATCAAGCTGCTGATAAGGAGGCAGTGGAAGGAAATTACCAAGGAGGTCGATAGCAGGAGAATTGCTTTTATATGTTATGGATGCAGTAACTCAAAATGTCAGTATTTGACTAGAGTTGTTTATGCACCTTCTTATCGTGGCTGAGGCACTCACAGCCATATTATCTTCTTTACTCATTCACAGGATGAGGACATTGCTGGCTAGGCAGCATTTATTGCCCACCACTAATTGCCCAGAGGGCAGTTGAAAGTCAACCACATTGCTGTGGGCCTGGGGTCACATGTAGGCTGGACCAGGTAAGGATGGCAGTTTCCTTCCAGATTGGGCATAAGTGAACCAGATGGGATTTTCCAACAATCGACAATGGTTTCATAGTCATCATTAGATTCTTAATGCCAGATATTTTATTGAACTCAAATTCCACCATCTGCCATAGTGGGATTTGAATCTGAGTCCCCAGGATGTTATCTGGGCCTCTGGATTATCAGTCTGGTGATAATACCACTAGGCCATTGCCTCCCCCAATGCACCAATCAGCAGTACTTCCCCTTCCTAAGAACTCCACACACTGCTTATTTAAGCACAAATCACTAAATTCTTCTACCTGCCCTCACAGTTGTAACCTTTAAGTTGAGGAATGGTCGGTTGATTGGGTGATCATTAGAAAGGAGGAAGCAGTGATCCTGGGTGGATTCAAAACATGAAGAATGAAAATTCATCCATGTAGGGTGAGTCTGAACCAAAGGGACTCAGTGGGGAATGAGATGTGGCTATGGAAGTGAGTTTTGGCAAATACCTTGTTAAACACTCAAGAGTGTGAGCAAAAGTAATGATGGTTAACAAGAAGGAAGATTAGAATGGAAATCATGTTGGAGAGAAAAGCAGAACTTCTTCAAGGTGGGCAGAACTGGAAGAGATGTGGCAGTCAGTTAAACTCTAAAATAAAGCAAAGAAATGTGGATGCTGAAGATCTGAAAAAAATGCTAGAAAAACTCAATAGGTCTGGCACCATTTACAGAGAGAAAGCAGAGTTAAAGTCCAAAGTTTCAAGTCCAATGACCTTCAGAAGGGGGAGTGGTTTCTAAGGTTTTGGAGTAGATTTGTAGCTCGGATTGTGGGTGTTGAGGTTGGTTGGCTTGCCAAGCTGATTTGTTGTTCCGCAGACGTTTCATTACCCTGCTGGGTAACATCATCAGTGCAGCCTCCAACGAAGCGTCAGTGTGTTTTCCTGCCTAGTTTTTAAACTCTGGAGTCCATTGAGCTGGATTGCCTCACTTCCTGGTTTTCCTTCGCAGTGGAGTATATATTGGGTCTATATGTTTATTGATGGCTTTCTTCATGGAGTACCAGGCTTCTAGGAACTCCAGTGCCGGTCTCTGCTTAGCTTGTCCCAGGATTTTGGTGTTGTCCCAGTCAAATTGGTAGTTGTCCTTATCCATGTGGATTGAGATGAGTGATATTGGTCATGTCTTTTTGTAGCTAGCTGGTGTTTGTGTACCCTTGTTGTTAGTTTCCTTCCTGTTTGTCCGATGTAGTGTTTCTCACATCTCCGCAGGGGATCTTATAGATGACATTGGTCCTGTCCATGGCGGGGAGTGGGTCTTTAGTTCGGTTGTCGTAGGATTGATGTGGGCTTGTGTGCCACTCTGATGCCCAGCAGTCGTAGAAGTCTTGTGGTTCGTTCTGATTTATTCCTGATGTAGGGTAGTGTGGTGAGTGTGTCAGGGCGAGTAGTATCTTCCTGATGTTGTTCGTGTAGTCATCTTCTAACCCAGTTTTTTTGGATATCCATTATCCTTGAAAACGTGGAAAAGGTATTCTTCTTCCTCTTGACGTAGTTCTGTGTTGCTGCAGTGTGTTGTTGCCCATTTAAATAGTGTTTGCATGCAGCTTTGTTTGTGTGTGGGGATGGTTACTGTTGAAGTTCAGTACCTGGTCCGTGTGTGTGGCTTTTCTGTGTACTTTCGTTTGGATCTCCCCATTTGTCTTGTGCTCTACCATGACATCCAGGAATGGGAGCTGTTTGTTCTTCTCCTCCTCTCTGGTGAATTTTATTCCGGTGAGGGTGTTGTTTATAAGTTTGTGTGTCTCTTCTAGTTTGGTCCATTTAATGATGACAAAGGTGTCATCCACATAGCGTATCCATAGTTTTGGTTGGATTAGCTGAAGGGCTGTCCTTTCCAGTCTTTGCATCACTGCCTCTGCTATGAGTCCGGAAATAGGTGATCCCATGGGTGTCCTGCTGAAAGTGGAGTGGGTGGTGAGGCATAGGTCCAGTGGTTTGAACATGTTGTCTGTCGAGGTGGTTTCACTGGGGTCTTGCTCTTGTTCCAGTAGTGCTGTCATTGTTTCCCTTGTTAGTCGTTTGTCTATTGATGTGAATAGGATGGTGACATCAAACGATATCATGGTCTCCTCGTCATCTATCCTTATGTCTTTGATGGAGTTAAGGAATTCTTGGGCTGAGTGGATTGAGTGGGGTGACTTGTTGACTAGGTGCCTGAGACTCCTTTGTAGTTCCTTGGCTAATCTGTGTGATGGAGTGCCTGGTAGGGAGACAATGGGCCTAAGGGGTACTTCCCGCTTGCATACTTTCGGGAGGCCATAGAATCAGGGTGTGTTGGTTCCTTCGGGTTTCATTCATTCTTAAGAAGTCTGCTTTGTTGATCTGTCCGGTCTTTTACGTCTTTTTAGCGTGCAGAGGATTTTGTTGCCTAGTTGCGGTGTCGGGCCAGTTTGTACTGGCCGGTGTGTGTTTTCGTCGGCGAGCAGTGCCTATGCCTTGGAGATGTAGTCCCTTTTATTTAGTATTACTGTCATATGCCCTTTGTCTGCGGGTAGTATTGTGATGTTCTTGTCCTTCTTCAGTCCTTCCAGGGCTTGTCTTTCCAATGCTGTGAGAGTTGGTGTGGACTTGTTGGGCCGAAGGGCCTGTTTCCACACTGTAGGGATTCTATGATTCTATGAAAGAAAAAAGTTGTATTCTATACCTCTACTATAGGGAGTGACAATTCATTGTAAATACATCGTCACATTTGTAAATTTTCATTCACTTTTCATCATGTGAGCAAATATCATTTTAGCTAAACCTACAAGAATGAATATACAGAGGCTAGCAGACATCCTTCAAGCAACACGATGTTTTATGGACCAGGTGTGAAGAGAACAGGTCCTGCACCATGTGCAGGCTCTTTAACTTTGGAGGGTAATTGCTACTTTGGCTACTAAGTTAATTTTTTTCAGCTGTAACTTATTGCTTGTGCCTCACAGCTATGTTCATAGAATCCCTACAGTGTGGAAACAGGCCCTTCGGCCCAACAAGTCCACACCGAACCTCGGAGCATCCCACCCAGACCCATCCCCCTATAACCCACTTCATCTACACCTCCCTGAATGCTACAGGCAATTTAGTATGGCCAATCCACCTAACCTGCACATCTTTGGACTGTGGGAGGAACCTGGAGCACCTGGAGAAACTCACGCAGACACAGGGAGAATGTGCAAACTCCACACAAGCAGTCACCTGAGGTTGGAATTGAACCCGGGTCCCTGGTGCTGTGAGGCAGCAGTGCTAACCACTGTGCTACCATGCCGCCAAATTGATGGGATTGATGGGATTGATTTGTAACATTGCTTGATATGGTCAAAAATGCTTGGAGCTAGGAACTTTAGTCCACAAACAGGGGCCAATATATAATGTTTGCAGGAGATAGTAGGAACTGCGGATGCTGGAGAATCTGAGACAACAAGGTGTGGAGCTAGATGAACACAGCAGGCCAAGCAGCATCAGAGGAGCAGGAAGGCTGACGTTTTGGGCCTAGACCCTTCTTCAGAAATGGGAGAGGGGAGGGGGGTTCTGAAATAAATAGAGAGGGGGGGAGGCGGATAGAAGATGGATAGAGGAGAAGATAGGTGGAGAGGAGACAGACAGGTCAAAAAGGCAGGGATGGAGCCAGTAAAAGTGAGTGTAGGTGGGGAGTTAGGGAGGAGATAGGTCAGTCCAGGGAGGACGGACAGGTCAAGGGGGTGCGATGAGGTTAGTGGGTAGGAGATGGGGTGGGGCTCGAGGTGGAAGGAGGGGATAGGTGGGAGGAAGGACAGGCTAGGGAGGGGGGGACAAGCTGGGCCAGTTTTGGGATGCGGTAGGGGAGTGGAAGCTCCTCAAAATCTCTCCTCCCCCTACCACAAGAAGTGTCAGGAATAAGGGTAACAAATTTAGAGCATGGATCAGTACTTGCAGCTATGATGTTGTGGCCATTACGAAGACTTGGATAACACAGGAGCAGGAATGGTTGTTGGATGTTCCAGGGTTTAGATGTTTCGAAAGAAATATGGAGTGAGGTAAAAGAGGTGGGGGAGTGGCATTGCTATTCAGGGATGGTATCACAGCTGCAGAAAGGGAAGTCATTGAGGAGGGATTGTCTACTGAGTCAGTATGGGTGGAAGTCAGAAACGGGAAAGGAGCAGTCACTTTATTGGGAGTTTTCTATAGATCCCCCAATAGCAACAGAGACACCGAGGAACAGATTGGGAGGCAGATTTTGGAAAGGTGCAAAAGTAACTGAGTTGTTGTCATGGGTGACTTCAACATTGCTAATATCGACTGGAACCTCCCAAGTGCAAATAGTTTGGATGGAGCAGATTTTGTCAGGTGTGTCCAGGAAGGATTTCTGACTCGATATGTAGGTAGGCCGACAAGAGGAGAGGCCATTTTGGATTTGGTGCTTGGCAACGAACCAGACCAGGTGTCAGATCTTTCGATGGGAGAGCTTTTCGGTGATAGTGATCACAACTCCCTGACCTTTACTATAGTCATGGAGAAGAGTAGGACCGGATGGTGTGGGAAAGCATTTAATTCAGGGATGGGGAGTTACGATGCTATTAGTCATGGAGAGGATAGTAGCAGGCGGTATGGTGGCTCAGTTGTTAACATTGCTGCCTCACAGCACCAGGGGCCTGGGTTTGATTCCACTCTCAGGCGACTGGCGATGTGGAGTTTGCATATTCTTCCCATGTCTGCGTGGGTTTCCCCTGGGTGCTCCGGTTTCCTCCTACTGTCCAAAAATGTGCAGGCTAGGTGTATTGGCTATGCTAAATAGCTCATAATGTTCAGGGATGTGTAGATTAGGTGGGTTTAAAGGGGTTGGGTCTGGGTGGGATGCTGTGAGTGTCAGTGTGGACTTGTTGGGCCGAAGGGCCTGTTTCAACACTGTAGGGAGTCTAAGTCCAAGTCAAGTCATCAAGGTATGGGAAATTATTTAATTGGGGGAGGGGGAATTACAATACTATTAGGCAAGAGCTGTGGAACATAAATTGGGAACAGATGTTCTCAGGGAAATGCATGACAGAAATGTGGAGGTTGTTGAGGGAGCACGTGCTATGAGTGCTGCATAGGTTTGTCCCACTGAGACAAGGAGGGGATGGTAAGGTGAAGTATCATGGGATGACAAGACATGTGGAACATCCAGTCAAGAGGAAGAAGGAAGCTTATTTACGGTTGAGGAAGTAATAGATGATTGGAGGGTGGCAAATGTTATTCCCTTCTGCAAGAAAGGGAATAGGGATAATCCTGGGAATTACAGACCAGTTAGTCTTACTTCTTTATTGACTTACTTATTTAATCAATAATTTAATAAAATAGAAATATTCACTTATTTTACTAGGTCAGACTTTAAATACTGTGAAATGTACTTCACCTGTTTGTTCTATTTTATGTATATTTTAAATGCAATTCAAGACTTCTAAGACATTTAAAATCTTGATCTTTTACTGGACAACTTGCCAGTTGACAGAAGTAAAATTTTGCAAAATACTCTGTTAAAGACTGATAGCAAAAGGGATCTAAGGAAATTTAGCAAATTAGATTCAAAAATTGGCTGAGTACTAGGAAGCAGAGAGTGATGGTTGACAGGTGATTTTCCGACTGGAAGTCTGTGTCCAGTGGAGTCCCACAGGGTCGATTTTGGGGCCATTGATGTCTGTGGTCTTATCAATGATTTAGAGTTGAATGTAGCAGGGCTGAACCGTAAAATCACAGATGATGGCAGTATGATAGTTTGGCATGGTTGGCAATGCTGTCTGACAGCACCAGCCTTGGATGGAGTTTGCATTTTTCCCTGTGTCTGTTTGATTTTCCACTGGATGTTCTGTTTCCTTTCACAGTCCAAAAAATGTATTGGTTGGATGGATTGGCCATGCTAAATTGCCTCATAGTGTTCAGGGATATATAGGCTAGGTGGATTATTCATGGTAATTGTGGGTTACACGGATAGGGTAGGTCGCGGGACGGGTCTGGGTGAGATGCTCTTCAGAGGATCAGTGCAAACTCAAGGGGCTGACTGGCCTCTTTTTGCACTGTAGGGATTTTATGACATCAGAATTTGTGGGGTGTTAAATGTGTAGGATAGACTTAGACTATGAGAGGATATAAATGGGTTGGTCAGATGGGCTAATCAATAGCAAATGGAATTCAATCTGAATAAATGTGTGGTGATGCATTTGGCCATGTCAAACAAAGCAAGTTAATACATGACGAATGGTAGGACCCTGGGAAGCACTGAGGAACATACCACAACCTTGGTATGCATGTACACCAGTCCCTTGAGGTTTCAGGACAAGTGGATAAAGTAGTTAAGAAGATATATGGTACGTTTGCTTTATTAGTCAAGGCATAGAGTTTAAAAGCAGGGAGGTTATGCTAGAACTGTATAAAACATTGGTTAGGCCACAGCTAGAGAACTGTGTGTGTTCTGAAATCCACATTCTAGGAAAAAAGTGTTAGCACTAGAGATAGTGGAGAAGAGATATACCAGGCTGTTGCCTGGCCTGGAAAGTTTCAGTTATGAAGAGAGATTGGACAGACTGGGGTTGTTTTCCTTAGAACAAAGGAGATTGAGAGGGGATGTGTTGAAATTATGATGGGCATAGATTGTGTAGAGAGGGAAAAGCTTTTCCATTTGATGAAGGGATCAATGACCAAAGGCATAGATTTAAGGTAAGGAGCAGGAGGTTTTGAAGAGATGTGAAGGAAAACTTTTTCATCTGGAGTGGGTGAAAATCTGGAACTAATGGCCTGTAAGGGTGGTAGAGGCAGAAACCCTCATAACACTTAAGTGTTTAGACGTGCACCTGCGATGCCAAGAGATACAAGGATATGGGCCAAGTGCTGAAAAATGGGATTGGACTAGCTTAGGTAGATTTTGAGTGGTTCGGACACATTAGGCCAAAGGGCCTTTTTCTGCGCTATAGATCCCTGACTCTATGATTGTTTAATGGGAAGTTAATCTTCCAAACACAGCTCACTCATTTCTTCATTCACCTTACTGAGTAAATGCAAATCATACATTCATAATTTTCTGAAACTCAGAAGGAGATAGACTTATTTTACTTATGTTTAAAAGCTCTTCCCGTTTCCCTTGCAGATGATGTAATTCTCTACAGCTGCTGAATCCCTGGCGAACTCATTGGAAATTGGATTGTTAATAGGAGTGGCTCAGTTCAAGTCCTGTCATCTCTCCTGCTCTTGAAAAATGGCAGTCAACAGAAAGAGAAATGAGATTTCTGGCTGCAGCACTCAGCAGCAATTTCAATGCTGTTTTGCCTCCATTCCCATCTCATTCATTAGAAACTGGATTTGATTGGATCGAAGCAGTCCAGTCCAAGTCTTCAATACCATAGCCAGGAGGTTGTCAAGGTCCAGTCATTTCTTGATATGATGTGGGTTGAATCATATTTTCTGAGGATTAACATCTATTATGTTTGAGGCCATATAAGGTGCAGTCAGCATTTCTGGCTGAAGATGGTTGCACAGGGTTTGACCTTATCCCATCTTTCCCCTCCCTTCCCATCATTGAATATGGGCATATACATGGATCCTCCTCCTTCAATGAGTTTAGTTGTCTATCTTCATTTATGATTGTTTGTGACAGAATTGTAGAGTTTTGATCTGATCCATGGGTTGTGGAATCCCTTTGTCCATCTGCTGATAATCTTGCAAGCAGTCATGGATTGTAGCTTCACCAGGCTGTCATCTCTTTACTGGATATTTATGGTGCTGCTCCTGCCATGCTTTCCTACAAACGTTCCTGAACTAGGATTGATCCCTTGCTTGATCTTAATGGCAAAGTGGGGAATATGTCTGACAATGAGATTATAGAATGTGATTAAATATAATTCTGCACCTGCCAATGGTCCACAGTGACTTATGGTTTTGCCCAGTTTTGAGCTATCTCTTCTCAGTGTATTGCATTTAGCAGGGCAGTTGTACAACACAACTCAATGATTTGATCAGTATTATTACCTCTGTCCTCCATTTTGTTTACATGCACCACCCATTGCTCCCAAAACCCACCGTGTCTTTTTTTATGTCTTGTTGGCTTTCCTCTCAGCAGAGTGGAACCATCTTCTCCTTTTCAAACCTATCATTTATACCTACGTTATGTTACTATCTCTTCTTTGCCACTATTTGCAGTCCCTTTGTCTTTTAACTCTGGGCACCCTCACCATAAGTTCCACAGTCTCCTCCTCTTCTGACAACAGCATTAAAACCATTTTCCAGCAGCTTTCTGTTGTGAAGAAGAGTACTGTCAAACTTGAAACATTCACTCTCTTTCTCTCTCCACACACACTCCAGACCTGAGTTTTCCCAGCATTTTCTGGGTACTTTTTCAGATTTTCTCATCTACAGTATTTTGCTTTTATTACAACGGTTTAATCATTGTGGCACAGTTTGAAGTTGCTTGCAAATGATTCGCTAATCTTGGTAGAATGTACCTTTTCAATGCCCACTCCCCAGTTTATTTTATAATAATTCAAAAGACACAAGACTAAATATCTGGTATCTCCCTAATGCGCAATCTGTGTGGCAAGACTGTACTAAATAATATATAACCACTTTAATTTTTTAATTAAACCTGATAAATAAGAAGCCAGATGTAACCATTTAAATAAAGTGATCTAAGTGCTCTAGAGGTACATCAAACGTGAACCTAAAGACAATGTTCAACTCTTATGGGGAAATGTTTATTTACTTTGAATTCTCAATACTCTTGGTGACATATTGCCAGCTAACAGTATAACAATCACACATGAAGGTAAGGAAAGAATGCAGATACAATCTAAAGCTGTAATGTATTACAGCACTACAAGTGTCATTTCTAATTCTAATTTCAAGCTACAGTTAACTATAAACAAGAAGCAGGGTAGAAGATCTAAGACTGGTTCTTGCTAAATCTTCACCAACACTTTGCATGTTAGCCCTCTCTTAAGTCTTTTGTACCCTTCTCAATTATCAGCATCACACTTGTCTGGTGTAACTTAGTTAAATTAGTTTTATGCAGTGGACAAACCAAACTAGTAAAAAGTAGATTGAAAATCATGGGAAAAGAACAATGCGGTAACTCTTACTAGCCAGTCCCCTTAAGATTAAGGGAGATCTACTCTAACAGTTTTGCACTCAAATGGAGAAGGCAAAAATGATCCAATTATTTCTGGAATATGACGATGTATAAGGCTTACAGAACAAAACTGAAACTTGATCACTGATTTAACTGCAGGTGGGTGCAGATGAGGGTTGGTTAGCATGCCTACTGCCCACTTACCTGTTGTTGTTGGCAGGAGGACTAAGCCATTCAAATACTCAAGTTTTCTTGACATTCACCAGCAACTTTCAGACACCACATGTTTTCTGCAATGTAGCTTGACAATTCGGGGGGACAGGAAAGCAATTGCTATCTCTCAAACCCTACAAACAGTGGCTCAGCGATTAATGCTGCTGCCTCAGTACTGAGTTCTGAGGAAGGGTCGCCGGACCTGAAATGTTAACTTTGATTTTTCTTCACAAATGCTGCCAGACCTGCTGACCTTTTCCAGCAACTCCTGTTTTTGTGACCATGGACTCTTTTCTTATTTAGCAGCCTCTCATACAGCCCCTTGTCAAAAGCCTTCTGAAAATCCAAATAGATCTCATTAACTGGCTTTTCTTTGTCTAACTTGCTTATTATCTCCTCAAAGAATTCTAACAGATTTTGATGAAGCTGAGCTTACTTCATCCTCTTGATGAAGCTGAGCTGACTCAGCCCTATTTTAACAAGCAATTTCAAGTACTCCACAAAATCTTACCAATGCTCGCGGTCAGGCTAACCAACCTATAATTTCCCATCTTCTGGCTCCCTCCCTTCTTAAACAAGGGTGTTAACATTTTCCAGTCCTGTTGGGATCTCTTGGATTCCAGTGATTCCTGAAAGATCGTCACTAACGCCTCCACTATCTCCTCAGCTATCTCTTTCAGAACTCTTGGGAGTAGATTATACAGTCCAGCTGACTTATCCTCCTTCACCTTTTGGCTTTCCCAACACCATCTCCTTAGTGATAGCTACTACACTGACTTCTGCTACCTGGATCTCTTGGAGCTCTGGTGTGCTGCTGGTGTATTCCTCTGTGAAAACTATTGGAAGTACCTGTTTGGTTCCTCTGCCATTGCTTTTCGCCATTATGAATTTCCCAGCCTCATTTTGCATTGGTTTAATGTCCAGTCCAGCCTCTGTCTAACATTTCACATATCTAAAAGAACTCTTGCAATCTTTTTTCATGTGACTACCTATCTTACCCTCATGTTTCATTTTCACCCCCCTTACTGTGTTTTTTTTTTTAGCTATCCTCTGTTGCTTTATAAAGGCTTCCCAATCCTCTGGCTTCCCATTAGTCTTCACCACATTGTATGCTTTTTGTTTTGTTTCCATACTGTCCCTGACTTCCATTGTCAGCCACTGTTACCTCATCCTCCCCTTAGTATGCTTTTTCTTCCTTGGGATGAATTTCTGCTGTACTTCCTGAGTTACCCACAGAAACTCCTGCAATTGCTGCTCCACCATCTTCCCTATTAGCCTTCCCTTCCAATCACTTTGCCCAAATCCTCCCTCAAGTCTTTGAGGTTACCATTACATCTGATTCAAGCTTCTCTCTCTCAAACTGCAGGGCAAATTCTATCATATTATGGTCAGTGCTCCCTAGGAGTTCCTTTCCCGTAAGCTCCCTAATGAAGCAGCTTAAACTCCTCTCTTATTACAAAGCATCAAATCCAGAATTGCCTGTTCCCTAGTGGGTTCTACCACAAACTGCTCCGAAAAACCATCTTGTAGACATGCTACATATTCCTGGTCTTAGGATCCAGTACCGACCTGATTTATCCAGACCACCTGTATGTTGAAGTCCCCATGATTACTCTAATAGTGTTTTTCTTACATTTCTTTTCTATCTCCTGAGTTATTTTCTGCCCCACATCCTGACTACTGCTAGATCTGTATATAACTCCCACCAGGGTCTTCTTTGCAGTTCCTTAATTTCTACCCGCACCAGTTCTACACCTATATCACTTCTAGCTAGTGACTTAATTTCATTTCTTACCAACAAGCAACCCCACCCACTCTGCCCATCTGTCTCCTTTCGATGGGAAGCATATCCTTGGCTATCGAGTTCCCAGCCCCGATCTCCTTGCAGCCATATCTCTGTGATACCTGCAATATCAAACCCACCAATTTCAATCTGTGCTACAAGTTCATTAATCTTGTTTCATAATCTATATCTCTCTATGCAATTCTCCAGGACTCTGGTCCCAGCATGATTCAGGTGAAACACGTCCCATCGGAATAACTCCCTCCTTCCCCATTGCTGGTGCCAATGTCCCATGAATTTGAACCCATTTCTCCTACACTAATCTTCCAGCCTATGCCAATTATTTCATGGCTCAGGTAGTAATCCACAGATTATTACCTTTTTGGTTCTGCTTTTTAATTTAGCCCCTAGCTGCTCACATTCTCTTAGCAGAATCGCTTTCCTCTTTCTACCTATATTGTTGGTACCTACGTAGGCCACGACAACTGGATCTTTCCCCTCCCACTGCAAATTCCTCTGCAGCCCAGAAGAGATAAACTGAATCTTGATTTGGGCCCTGGATTTTACCTTGAATTTGGTACCAATGACATAGGCAGAAGGAGGGAAGAGGTCTTGCATTAAGAGTTCAGGGACCTTGGTAGTAGATTAAGAAACAGGGCCTAGAAGGTCATAATTGCAGGATTACTCCCAGTGTTACTGGCTAGCATGCACAGAAATGGGAGAATACAGCAAATGAATGTGTGGCTCAAGGATTGGTGCAGGGGGGAGAGGTTTAAACCCCCAAATACTGGGACATTTTCTGGGGAAGGTGGACCTCACAAGATGGATGGTCTGCACCTGAACCAGAATTGGACAAACATCCTTGGCGAAGGGTTTGCTACTGCTATTGGCAGGAGTTTAAATTAGTTCAGCAGGAACAGGGGACACACTGCATTAGTTCAACAGCAACACAGCATAACTTAAAAAAGGAACTAAGGAAGAGCAGATTCAGCCATGCAGTGTCTCAAGGGAGTAAGAGGCTGATCACTTCTACTTTAATTCCAGGAGTATTAGAGGTAAAACAGATGAGTTAAGGATATGGATTTACATATTGAATTATTTTCTTTCTTTTTTTTCCCCTTTATTCATTAACGGGTTGATGGCACTGCTGGCGAGACAGCATTTACTGCTCATCCTTAATTGCCCAGAGGGCAGTTCAGGGTCAACCAATGTGGGTCTGGAGTCACATGTAGGCTCGAACAGGTAAGGATGGCAGTTTCCTTCCCGAAAGAACATTAGTGAACAAATGGGCTTTTCCAACAATCGACAATGGATTCACAGTCATCATTAGATTCTTAATTCCAGATATTGATTGAATTCAAATTCCACCATCTAATGTGGTGGGATTCAAACCCAGATCCCTGGAAAATTATTTGGGTCTCTGGATTAACAGTCCTGCAATAATACCACTCGGCCATCACCTCCTCACAGTGATGTTGTTGCCATCACAGAGACATAGTTGAGGGAAGGACAAGACTGGCAATTTAACATTCCAGGGTATAGAATCTTCAGGCAGGACAAAGGAGGGTGCAAAGATGGAGGTGGTGTTGCATAATTAGTTAGGGAGTCAACTACCGCAGTGAGAAGGGATGACATCTTGGAAGAGTCATCAAATGAGGCTTTGTGGATAGAATTAGGAAAAAAAAGGAGCAGCCACACTTTTAGTAGTGCACTATAGGCCCCCAAACAGTCAGCAGGTAATTGAGGGGCAGATATGAAGCATAGAATCCCTACAGATACCATTCAGCCCATCAACACTCCAAAGAGTATCCCACCCATCCACACCCTATCCTTGTAATCACACATTAACCATGGCTAATCCAGCTAGCCTGCACATCCCTGTCTGCTATGAGGCAATTTTAACATGGCCAATCTACCTACCTGCATATCTTTGAACTGTGGGAGAAATGGAAGAGCACGCAGCTGAAATCCACGCAGACAACAGGAGAACATTCAAACTCCACACAGTCACCTAAGGCTGGAATCAATCCTGGGTCCCTGATGCTGTGAGGCAGTAGTGTTAATTACTGAGCCACTGTAGTCACTGAATGTAGTTAATTCGCTAACCCGTGTAAAAAAACCACTAATTGGGAAATTATATTGGGGATTTCAACTTCCAAATATTAATTGGGATAATCAGGATATAAAGGGTTTAGAGGAGACAGATTTCTTGAAATGTACACTGGAGAGTTTTTTTTTATTAGCATGGTGATACTTCTACAAGGACAGTGCAGTGCTGGACCCAGTTGTGGCCAATGACGTTGGACAGGTATTCAAGATGACAGTGGCAGAACATTGAAGTGATAGTGGCCACAGATTCATAAATTTTAAGTGTCTTATGGAAAAGAAGAAAGATGACCTGTTAAAAGTGTTTTGATTTGGGGGAAGGCATATTTTATTAAAATAAGGCAGGATCTAGCCAAAATAGACTAAAAACAGCTATGTGAGGGTAAATCTACAGCAGAACAGTCAGAGGTGTTCAAAAAGGTACTAGCACAGGGACTACAGGCTACATATTCCTTTTAGGGTGAAACTTAGAGCAACAAGCCCATAGAACCATGGATATCTAGGAACATTCAGGATAGGATTAAAAAGGGAAAGAGGGCCATATAACAGGTACAAAGGGAGCAAAATAACAGAGGGCCTAGATTAGGGAGAATCTCAAAATATTCCGCAAGTATATGAGGGGGAAAAGATGGTGAAACATTAGGAAGTACCAGTGCCGAATAGAAGAACACAAGGAATGACAGCAGTGTGCAGAATTGCACAGTGAGAAGTGCCCACATTCCTCATAGGCGGCAGCATAATAGACCCTGGATGTTCTTTAAGTGTATCCTAACTGATTCTATCTTTGAATCTGAAGTAGCTTATCCTCACTTTCCTTTTTCTCCATCCCTCTCTTTTTTGAATGCATTGAAAGATTATATCTGAAATATTAATTTCTGAAGAAGAGTCATTTGATTTGAAATATTAACTCTGTTTCTCCCTCCACAGATACTGCCAGATCAGTGATGGGTATCGCCAGCACCTTACGTTTTTAGTTCAGGCTGCACCACTTTTACTACATTTCATTTACTAAGTGCCCGTTCCGTTTTTTGTTTGAGCCAGTTCAAAAACAGAGAGTTGTGGTCGGATGCTTACAACACATCATTATTTAATGTGGCTATTTTTATCTGCAGTTTACCAAATTTCTCATAACACACTGTGCATTTATAAACATGCACTTCAAGCTCTTCATAGACTGGCTCACATTTCCCGCATTGGGTCTCTCTATTTCTGATCTATCTTGCAGAGTAAAGTGTTAACTTCTGAACATGTACATTACAGGCTAAGTCATTGTTCATATAATCATTACATGATGATGATAATGAGACTCCAATGAAGGACCTTCAGTTTAGACCTCCTGCAGAATTGTAATGTATACAGTTATTTTGGCGTGAATAAATAATTGCTTTAAAAGGTCCCAAGGGTTCCCTAGGATGTTGAATGAGGTCAGGGAGGAAATAGCAGATGCTCTGAGGATTATTTTCCAATCTCCACTAGACACACGTTAGGTGCCGGAGAACTGGAGGAATGCAAATGTAGTTCCATTGTCTAAGAAGGGTACAAAGGAAATGCCAAAAATTATAGGCCAGTTATTCTTAATTCAGTACTGAAAACAACAAATTCTGGAAATCACAGCAGGTCAGACAGCATCCAGATTAACTATTAACATCTTTTTTCCAACAACACCCTACACCCACTACCCCACACTACCTCCGCCCAAATTATAGCATAAATGATGTCCCCTCCACTTCAGCTCTGATGAAGAATTATCTACACTCAAAATGTTAGCTTGCCCTCTCTCCATGGATGCTGTCTGACCCATTGTGATCTCTAGTATTTGCTGTTTTCAGTATAAATTTCAGCATCTGCAGTTATTTATTCCTACATTCTTAAGTTGGTGGTGGGCAAATGGTTAGAATTAATCTGAGAGATCAGATAAACTGTCACATAGAAAGACATGGACTCATCAGGGATGGTCAGCATGGCTTTGTTAAGGGAAAATTATGCTTTACAAAATTAATTAAATTCTTTAAGGCAGTGATGAGGAGGATTGATGAGGGTAGTGCTGTGGATGTTGCTTACATTGGTAAAGCATTTGACAAGGTCTCACACGGCAGACTGGTCAAAAATGTAAAAGCCCATGTGATACTGGGTGCTGTGTCAAAGTGGATCCAGAGCTGGCTTAGTAACAGGAAACAAAGAGTAATTGTCAACTGTTCCCCTTGCAAATGGAAAGCTGTTTCAAGTGGTGTTCCACAGCGTTCAGTGTTGGGGTCCCTGCTGATTGTTTTAAATAGTAACATTTTGGACTTGAATCTGGGGAGCACAATTGAGAAATTTGTAGATGATACAAAAATTGGCCATTTAGTGGATAGTGTAGAGGATAGCTTAAGCACCAAAATGATAAAGATTCATAGATTCATACAACTCAGAAAAGGCCCCTCGGCCCATCGACTCTGCACCAACATAACTTCCACCAAAGATGCATAAATCCCATTTTCCGGTACTTGTCCCATATCCCTGAATGTTATAATATCTCAATTTTTTCATAACACATGTGCATTTATAAACATGCACTTCAAGCTCAGCATAGACTGGCTCACATTTCCTGCATTGGGTCTCTCTACTTCTGATCCATCTTGCTGAGAAACGTGTTAACTTCTGAGCATGTACAAATTTTTTTTAAAGGTTGTAAGGTTTCCGGCTTCCACTATTTTCCCAGGCAGTGCATCTGGATTCCCACCACCTGCTGAGTGAATAAGATTCTTCCTAAATCCCATCTGAATCTCCTGCCCTTTACCGTAAAACTAAGCCCTCTCATGATTGACCCCTCAACCAAGGGCAACAGCTGCTCTCGATTCACACCCCTCGTAATCTTATACACCTCAATCATGCTCCCCCACCCCAGTTTTCTCTGCTCTAAAGAAAACAATCCAAGTCTACCTAGTCTCGTCTTAAAGCTCAATTTCTCCATCCTCCGTGCACCCTCTAATGCTATCACTTCCTTCCTATAGCAATGTGACCAGAACTGCAACTGTGGCCTAACCAACACTCCATACATTACCCCCTTGCTCTTATACTCTATGCTATGACTGATGAAAGTAAGATGGGTTGGTGGATTTGGCAGGAATGTGGCAGATGGAGTTCAATTATGGTAACTATAAGGGTAATGCATTCAAGCTAAGTGGCAGGAGGATTAGAGGTGTTGTGAGTGAGTGGTGGGTGTCTGGAATTCGCTACCTGAGTTGGTGGTGGAGGCAGCGATCCTAAATTCTTTTAAAAAGTTCCTGGATATGCACCTTAAGTGCTGTAAGCTGCAGGGCTATGGGCCATGAACAAGAAGATGGGATTAGAAAGTGTATCTGTGTGTCTTTTGGTTGGCATGGAAAATATGCACCAAGTCATACAATCATAGAATCCCTGCAATGTGGAAACAGGCCCTTTGGCCCAACAAGTCCACACAGAACCTCAGACCATCCCACCCAGACTCATTCCCCTGTAACTGACCTAATCTACACATCCCTGAACGCTTTGGGCAATTTAGCATGGCCAATCCACCTAACCTGCACATCTTTGGACTGTGGGAGGAAACCAGAGTACCCGGAGGAAACCCACGCAGACACGAGAAGAATGTGCAAACTCCACACAGGCAGTCACCAGAAGGGGAAATGAACCCAGGTTACTGGTGCTGTGAGGCAGCAGTGCTAACCACTGAGCCACCGTGCCGCCCCTTTTTTTAAATACACTGGCTCCCCGATAGCGCGGCGCTCCCCCGCCTTCAGTTGGACAGGCTAGTTGAGACACACTGTCAAGCTATTTTCAACATAAGGAGATATTCATAAATGGCCCCCTTCTGTGCACTGTCAATTTTATGTTTCTACAGTGCTGTGAATCTAGCCATATCCATAATTAAAGTAACATCTCACAAACATTTTCTAGATCTCAACTTGCAAAAAACAGATTCAGCAGCGGGAGTGCTGAGAGCGCAAGCCAGAGGGCAGCTGGGAAGGTAAGGTTTCCGTATAAAAAACTCACCACGTGAATAGGCAAATTGAAGGCTGAGCAGGAGCAAACGTGGACATGGGGACTGCTAGGTAAGTGAACTAATATTCCGGAAGTGGCTAAACCTGAAACTCTATATGTTTAGTGTCTGCCACCCATCCTCCTCCTCTAAACAAAAAAAAAAGACTTTAAGGTAAGCTTTTATTTTCCTTTCTCTTTATCTCTTTTGGCAATCAAGAGTAGAAGGGATGGAAGCTAAGCTGTTGCATGTTCCACTTGTAGGATGTGGGAGGGAACGGTCACTACTAGTGTCACTTCTGACTTCACCTGCAAGAAGTGCACCCAACTCCAGCTCCTAACAGACTGCGCTAGGAAACTGGAGCAGGAGCTGGATGAACTCTGGATCATTCAGGAGGCTGACGGGGTGATAGATAGGAGTTATAAGAGTGTTGTCACACCCAAGTTACCCAAGCTGGATGTTCGTCAGGAGAGGGAAAGGGAATAGGCGGATAGTGCAGGGATCCCTTGTGGCCATTCTCCTCAATAATAAGCGTACCACTTTGGATACTGTTGGTGGGGACAACCTACCAGGGGAAAGCCATAGCAGCCAGGTGTCTGGCACTGAGTCTGGCTCTGTGGCTCAGAAGGCAATGGGGGAAATTAGGACAGGGATAGTGACACGAGATTCAATGGTTAGGGGAACAGACAGGAGGATCTGTGGTCCCGAATGAGATTCCCAGATGGTATGTTGCCTCCGGGGTGCCACGGTCAGGGATGTCTCGGATCCAGTCTACAGGATTCTTAAGGGGGATATCGGTACAAATCGACATGGCAAAGCTAAGAAAAGGAGTGAGGACCTAAAAAGTGAATATCAGGAGTTAGGTTGGAAGCTCAAAGGCAGGACAAGCAAACTAGTAATCTCAGGATTACTACCAGTGCCACAGGCTAGCGAGGCTAGAAGTGGAGTGAGTGCAGCTGAACACATGGCTACAGAGCTGGTGTAGAAGGGAGGGATTCAGAGATGTGGATCATTGTGATACCTTATGGGGAAGGTGGGACCTGTACAAGAGGGGCAGGTTGCCCCTGAACTGGAGTGGTGCCAATATCCTGGGCAGGAGGTTTGCTCGAGTTCTTCGGGAGGGTTTAAACTAGTTTGGCAGGGGGATGGGAACCACAGCTATGGATCAGAGGATGGGGTAGCTAGTGTACAGGTAGATACAGCATGCAGAGAGTCTGTGAGGAAGGCTAGACAGTTGATAGGGCAAAATTGCAGTCAGTATGACAGGTTGAAGTGTGGCTATTTTAACGCAAGAAGTGTCAGGAATAAGAGTGATGAACTTAGAGCATGGATCAGCACTTGCAGCTACAATGTTGTGGCCATTACGAAGACTTGGATAACACGGGGGCAGGAATGATTGTTGGATGTTCCGGGGTTTAAATGTTTCAAAAGAAATAGGGAGGGAGGTAAAAGAGGTGGGGGAGTGGCGTTGCTCATCAGGAATGGTATCACAGCTGCAGAAAGGGAGGTCATTGAGGAGGGTTTGCCTACTGAGTCAGTATGGGTGGAAGTCAGAAACAGGAAAGGAGCAGTCACTTTATTGGGAGTTTTCTATCGACTACCAATAGCAACAGAGACACTGAAGAACAGATTGGGAGGCAGATTTTTGAAAAAGTTCAGAAGTAATAGAGTTGTTGTCATGGATGACTTCAACTTTGCTAATATCGACTGGAACCTCCCAAGAGCAAATAGTTTGGATGGAGCAGATTTTGTCAGGTGTGCCCAGGAAGGATTTCTGACTCAATATGTAGGTAGGCCGACTAGAGGGCAGGCCATATTGGATTTGGTGCTTGGCAACAAACCAGGCCAGGTGTCAGATCTTTCTATGGGTGAGTATTTCGGTGACAGTGATCACAACTCCCTGAACTTTACTATAATTATGGAGAGGAATAGGAGCGGATGGTATTGGAAAGTATTTAATTGGGGTAGGGGAAATTACGATGCTTTTAGGCAAGAACCATGGAGCATAAATTGGGAGCAGATGTTCTTAGGGAAATGCATGACAGCAATGTGGAGGTTGCTTAGGGAGCACTTGCTATGTGTACTGCATTGGTTTGTCCCATTGAGGCAAGGAAGGAATGGTAAAGTGAAGGAACCTGGGATGACAAGACATGTGGAGCATCTAGTCAAGAGGATGAAGGAAGCTTACTTAAGGTTGGGGGAAGCAAGGATAGGACAAGGATCTAGAGGGTTACAAGGTAGTCAGGAAGGAACTGAAGAAAGGACTTAAGAGAGCTAGAAGGGGATATGAAAAAACCTTGGCAGGTTGGAATAAGGAAAACCGCAAGGGGTTCTCTACTTATGTGAGGAACAAGAGGATGGCCAGAGTGAGCATATGGTTGATCTGGGATAGTGAAGGGAACTTGTGCACAGAGTCAGAGGAGGTAGGGGAGGTCCTTAATGAATATTTTACTTCAGTATCCATCAGGGAGATGGACATTCTAGTTTGTGAGGGCAGCAAGAAACTGACTGATATGCTTGAACAAGTTGATTTTAGGAAGGAGGATATGCTAGAATTTTGAAAAACATGAGGATAGATAAGTCCCCTGGGCTAGACAGGATATACCCAAGGTTACTACAGGAAGCAAGGGAAGAGATTGCTGCGCCTTTGGTGATGATCTTTGCGTCCTCACTGTCCACTGGAGTAGTACCAAATGATTGGAGGGTGGAAAATGTTATTCCCTTGTCCAAGAAAGGGAACAGGGATAATCCTCGGAATTACAGACTGGTCAGTCTTACTTCTGTGGTGGGCAAATTATTGGAGGGGATTCTGAGAGATAGTATTTATGATTATTTGGAAAAACACAGTTTGATTAGAAATAGTCAGCATGCCTTTGTGAGGGGCAGGTCATGCCTCACAAGCCTTATGAATACTTTGAATATGTGACAAAACACATTGCTGAAGGTCGAGCAGTGGATGTGGTGTATCTGGATTTTAGCAAGGCATTTGATAAGATTCCCCATGGTAAGCTCATTCAGAAAGTAAAGAGGCATGGGATTCAAGGAAGTTTGGCTGTCTGGATACAGAATTGACTGTCGAACAGAAGACAGAGGGTTGTAGATGCTGGAAAGTATTCAGCCTGGAGCTCGGTGACCAGTGCTATTCTGCAGGGATCTGTTTGGGATCTCAGCGCTTTGTGATCTTTATAAATGACTTTGATGAAGAAGTGGAAGGGTGGGTTAGTAAGTTTGCCGATGACATGAAGGTCGATGGAGTTGTGGATAGTGTGGAGAGCTGTTCTAGGTTGCAATGGGACATTGACAGGATGCAGAGCTGGGCAAAGAAGTGGCAGATGGAATTCAACCTAGAAAAGTGTGAAGTGATTCATTTTGGAAGGTTGAATTTGAATGCAGAATATAAGATTCTTGGCAGTGTGGAAGAACAGAGGGATCTTGGGGCCCATGTCCATAGATCCCTCAAAGTTGCTACACAAGTTGTTAGGGTGTTATGAAGGCGTATGGTGTGTTGGCTTTCATTAGCAGGGGAATTGAGGATAAGAACCGTGAGGTTATCCTGCAGCTCTATAAAACCCTGGTTAGACCACATTTGGAATATTGTGTTCAGTTCTGGTTGCCTCATTATGGAAAGGATACAAAGCTTTAGAAAGGGTGCCGAGGAGATTTACCAGGATGCTGCCTGGACTGGAGGGCAGGTTTTATGAGGAAAGATTGAGGGAGCTTGGGCTTTTCTCATTGGAATGAAGAAGGATGAGAGGTGGCTTGATAGAGGTGTACAAGATGATGAGAAGCATAGATAGAGTGGATAGCCAGAGACTTTTTCCCAGGCCGGAAATGACTTTTACCAGGGGGCATAATTTTAAGGTCATTTGAGGACGGTATAGTGGAGATGTCAGAAGTCGGTTCTTTACACAGAGAGTGGTGGGTGTGTGGAATTCGCTGCAGGTAGTGGTAGCGGTAGAGACATTAGGGATATTTAAGCGACTCTTGGATAGGCACATGGATGTAGCAAAATGTAGGGTATGCAGGGTTGTTTGATCTTAGATTAGGAAAATCGGTCGGCGCAGCATCGTGGGCCGAAGGGCCTGTATTATGCTGTACTGTTCTATGTTCTATGTTCTATACGGTGTAGTGTTGTCGCAACCTGAAAGAGCCTGAAGATTAGACAATCCAAAGCAGAGTTGGTGCAATGGGGAATCTCACATCAAACTCCCAATGAACAGACGGAACAGGGTAAAAGCACAAAAAAAAAGACCAGTGGCCAACAGAGTAGCAGTGCAAAAATAAAACCTGTGTATGAATGCAATGCCACCAATTCCAGAGGCATTTCAAACAATTGAAAGACATGACAGGCAGAAAGCTAGAAAAATTGGAGAATGAAATCCAAATGTTATGGAAATGCTTCAGAGTTAGCAACAAAGGCTGACAAAATTCAGGACAATTTATTGCTTTACATAGTAGGCACCATGGATGTTATTACGTGACCAAGAATGAACAAAGACTACAACATATGGGGAGATAATTAGCACTTTTGGTTTTGTTCGTTTAGTATTTGATACATTGTTAAAATTGAATAAGGAGATATAATATGAGTGGGCAGAGGACAGGGAAGGCAGCAACTGCTTCATTAATATTCTTTACAGATTGGCAAATTGTAATTACAAAAGGCTAAAGCACAACTTGATCCAAGACAGAATAGTAGATGCGGTTTTAGATTAATGTGTTTTAGACTTCCTGCAGTCTAGGGTAGATCTAACTTTGAGTAAAGCATGCAATTAACTAGACAGGCTAAGGTCTGAAAACAGAATCGAGTCATTATTAAGAGATGGACAGAAATCGTTTAGAAGAAACAATTTGGGTTGAGTCAATACATGAGCAAAAATGAAAGCACCGCAGCAGCAGCCAGGGGAATACAAAGGGAGAGTGCCAGATGCCATTTGTCATGTCTCTGCTGTGGTGAGAAGAAGGTTCACAGGCGTAAAGAATGTCTGCTCAAACCGCAGAGTGCCTTGCATGCAGAAAAGTCAATTTATTTTAAATTAGAATGCTGTTGCAAGAAATACATATCCTCAAAGCAGAGGAAAAACCTTCAAAAAGGAGGACTATCTGAGAAATAAAGAAGCTAGTGATGGAAAAAAATGACTTTCCTTGGGAAAATTAAAGATTTAAATAGAAACACTGAAGTGCTGATAAAGAGGCCAAGGAACACCATACCAATTTCAAACTGGACACAAGAGCAACAGTCTCAGTCTGAGATAGAATGGCTCAGTCTAATAACATTGCAATCTGCATTTATTTGAATTCAAGGTACAATAACACTGAAGATCAAAGCTCGATAAAAAGAGACAGAGAAATCTTTGAAACATCACACATTATCCAGAACCAAGAATGCTCATTATTAAGCAGAAAAATGTATAGATTATGACTTAATTTAAAAAGTGGTGTGATGATATTATGGCTTTAAGAGGTATATTTTGTCCTTTTTTGTAATGAAGAAAGGTTGAGACAGAGGTTACAAGAGGTCTGCTCATATCCAATGATGTAAACTGTTTGTGAGGCCTTGAGTTGTTTTTTCGTTAAGTGGGAACAATAGAAATTGAATTGATGGGGTCAAGCTCCCACAGAACTAAGATTTTGAGTTTTAGTTTTCTGAAATTGCTGGCCTTTTGAAGCTGGATGTGGAAGCTTTTATTACTCTCTCTGTTACAGCTAAAAGCTGGAGTTCTCTTCCTGCTGTTAGAATTGAATGTGAGACAATCTAATTTATTAAATTTGCCTTTGCCAAGGGTGTGTTTAAGAGATGTTACTATATTGGAACAATTAATTAGTAGTTAATGTAGTAGATAATATACATAATTTTGCTAAGCATTTTGATAGAGTTGCAGTTAATCCAATTTTTTTTTTTTGTTTTGTCTGTACTTCAACTGTAATTAAAACTAAAGTGTGTTTGGCTTAAAATTGAGCATCTGGAACATAACACCTAATACTTATCTTTAAAATAAGAAAAAGTTAGGGTCTAAACTATCTTAATATATTTTGAGGTTGTTTGGTCTAGTCCATAACAGGGGACAAAATCAAAGGAAAAAAGAAAACAATTAATTCAGACTCGTATCAGAGATAAAAGGTACTGCAGATGCTGGAGAATCCGAGATAACAAGCATGGGGCTGGATGAACACAGCAGGTCAAGCAGCATCATAGGAGCAGGAAAACTTGACGTTTTGGGCCTAAACCCTTCATCAGAAAATGATGAAGGGTTTAGGCCCGAAACGTCAAGTTTTCCTGCTCCTAATTCAGACTCGTATTCACTTGGAGTAGATACCAGTTTACACCCAGAAAAGCTCCACAGCCATCTGAAAATATCAGCAGTGAAATAGAAACAATGCCTCAATAAGGAGTTATTTCATCAGTTACTAGATCTATGAAGTGGTGTTCTGGTCTGGTACCTGATCAATCTGTTCCAAATCAAAATGTCTCTATTAGAATTTCTCAATTGAATAAGGCCCTAGAACATGCAATACACAAAATAGAATCAGTAGACGAAAGAAGATACCATTATCAAAAAATTGAATGCAAATAGTGGGCTCTGGAGGCTAGATGAAACATTGATTAATTTAACTTTCTTATGTCATTCGGATATTATTATTTCAACTACCTATAATTTGGTGTCATGTCTGTGTGAAACACAGAGGACAATTCCAGAACAATATAAAACATATTGGAAGGAATGAAAGGCATCAGTGATCATCTGGACAGTATCTTGATCCATTTGCTCATCAAAAACAGAACGTGATCAAAAGTGTTCAGTGCTCTTCAGGGTGCAGGCTTAATACTCAATGAGTATGCGTGGGTTATCGGAAGCAACTAGAATCATAATGGACCCACAGGAAAAGAAGTCCTAAAAAGAGACTTACAGAGAATTGTCAATCAAGTGGTTAAATGTCCACCACACCGAGCTCAGATCAATTAATCTTTAAGGCATCCCCAAAGCAAGGCCTGGCATAACAGGGATTAATATCTTCTGAGATTTTAGCTCTCTATGATCCTGACCTGCTGACCATTATAGTAGTGGATGCCTCAGCAACAGGAAATGAAGCAGGATTGTTCCAGACTCAGAAGAATAGGATCAAAAGACCAGTTTATTTCACGTCACAGTCTCTGACTCAAATTGATGTCAGATGTCAGAAATATCTCTGGAAAAGAAGCCTTTTAGGCAATTGTGTGTTTGAGAAGTTTTAAGACCATATTCTTGGATTGTAATTCAAGATTGAAACTAATCACTGAGCCACTTGTAATTTTGTTAAATACACAGGAAATCATGAAGATGCTGCCTCAGATCGAGCAATTCAGATTGAAGCTAACTAATGTGATACTATTACTGAATACATCCAGCATCAATCTACTGCTGATAATACTTACCAAATATCCATGACAGAAGACATGAAATTTGTTAAGGAAGATGAAGCTTAGCTTTACCTGAGCACTGAATACTTGCCTGTGACAGCAAAGAAGCTGGAAGAAATCAGAAAAGCACAGATACAGAATGGGGAACATCTGCAGATCTGTACATGTTGACTTGACAAATGACCACCATATGTCTGAAACAATCTTATCTTGCAACATTACATTGAACAGCTTAGACACTTTAGTACCATCGATTGGTCAGGGCCAGCACTGAGCCAGGAGACCAAGTATAACGCAATCACCAAAACAAGGTATCCAATGTGTCGCGTGTGCAATAATCAGATAAAATTGAATGAACCACTTCTGGCCTTTTCCTGTGCATCTGGGCCATGGGGCTGCATTGGCATGGAATTTGAATTGAAAGGTAAAGTCTTTTTCATTGTAGTGGCTTAATATTCCTGTTGGACAGATGTACAGCACTTAGCCTGAAGCTGTCAGAGCCTTCCTAATAAAGATTTTCTGAACACATTCGAGACATTGTTGTCTCAGATAAGGGGCCATGGCTTGCAGTTGAAAGCGTTAAGTTTTTTACAGAATTGTATGGGTTGGTTCATGTCACAACATCCCAAAGATACTGCAGATGCTGGAGAATCTGAGATAACAAGCATGGGGCTGGATGAACACAGCAGGTCAAGCAGCATCATAGGAGCAGGAAAACTTGACGTTTCGGGCCTAAACCCTTCATCAGAAATGGGGGAGGGGAAGAGGGTTCTGAAATAAATAGGGAGAGAGGGGAAGATGGATAGAGGATGGATAGAGGAGAGGATAGGTGGAGAGGAGGCAGACAAGTCGAAGAGGCGGGGATGGAGCCAGTAAAGGTGAGTGTAGGTAGGGGGGTAGGGAGGAGATAGGTCAGTCCAGGGAGGACGGACAGGTCAAGGGGGCGGGATGATGTTAGTAGATAGGAGATAGGGGTGTGGCTTGAGGTGAGAGGAAAAACAGGTTAGGGAGGTGGAGA
>JAHRHZ010000162.1:2036565-2067798 GCA_024137785.1 Ginglymostoma cirratum
GTTGGAGCCAGTAAAGGTGAGTGTAGGTAGGGGGGTAGGGAGGAGATAGGTCAGTCCAGGGAGGACGGACAGGTCAAGGGGGCGGGATGATGTTAGTAGATAGGAGATAGGGGTGTGGCTTGAGGTGAGAGGAAAAACAGGTTAGGGAGGTGGAGATGAGCTGGGCTGGTTTTGGGATGCGGTTGGGGGAGGGGAGATTTTGAAGCTTGTGAAATCCACATTGATGCCATTGGGCTGCAGGGTTCCCAGGCTGAATATGATTTGCTATTCCTGCAGCCTTCGGATAATGCTGCTTGACCTGCTGTGTTCATCCAGCCCCATGCTTGTTATCCCAAAGATACTCTCAGGCCAATGTAGATGCCAACAGAGAGATACAAACAACCAAAGATCTGCTAAAGAAGAATAGAAACTTTTACCTACTGTGTGAAGCCACTGTTACATTCTGTTCCAGAACAGTCCATCTCCATGTGAGCTAAGATGGGCCAAAGGCTAAAAATCCAGCTCCTTTCCCTAGCAGGCACATTGACGCCAAGAGTTTGAGACTTTAACTTCCCCAACATTGACTGGAAATGCTATAACTCTAGTACGTCGGATGGATCGGTTTTTGTCCAGTGTGTGCTGGAGGGTTTCCTGACACAGTATGTCGAAGGGCTGACAAGAGGGGAGGCCACACTGGATCTGGTACTTGGTAATGAACCAGGCCAGGTGTTTGATTTAGTGGTAGGTGAGCACTTTGGAGAGAGTGACCATAATTCGGTTACGTTTAATTTAGCGATGGAAAGGGATAGGAACATGCCACTGGGCAAGAGTTATAGATGGGGGAAGGGCAATTATAATGCGAATAGGCAAGACTCAGGAGGGATAGAATGGGGTAGCAAAATGTAGGGGATGGGGACAATCAAAATGTGGAGCTGGTTTAAGGAACAGATATTGCGTGTCCTTGATAGGTATGTCCCTGTCAGGCAGGGAGGAAGTGATAAGGTAAGGGAACCTTGGTTTACAAAAGAAATTGTATCTTTTGTTAAGCGGAAGAGGGAGGCTTATGTGACATTGAGACGAGATGGTTCAGATGAGGCGATGGAGAGTTACAGATTGGCTAGGAAGGATTTAAAGAGAGAGTTAAGAAGAGCAAGGAGGGGACATGAGCAGTCATTAGCAGGTAGAATTAAGGAGAACCCTAAAGCTTTCTATAGGTATGTGGGGAATAAAAGGATGGCTAGGATAAGAATAGGGCCAGTCAAAGACAGAAGTGGGAAGTTGTGTGTGGACCCTATGGAGATCGGAGAGGTGCTAAACAAATATTTCTCATCTGTTTTCACTTGGGAAAAGGAGAATATTGTAGAGGAGAAGACTGAGATACGGGCTATTAGACTTGACAGGATTGAGGTTAGTAAGGAGGAGGTGTTATCAATCCGAGAAGGTGTGAAGGTAGATAAATCCCCTGGGCCGGATGGGATTTTTCCGAGGATTCTCTGGGAAGCTAGGGAGGAGATGGCGGAGCCTTTGGCCTTGATCTTTGAGTCGTCATTGGCTACAGGTTTAGTACCAGAGGACTGGAGGATTGCAAATGTTGTGGCCTTGTTCAAGAAGGGCAGTAGAGATGACCCAGGTAATTATAGACCAGTGAGCCTTACATCTGTTGTAGGAAAAGTTTTGGAAAGGATTATAAGAGATAGGATTTATAATCATCTAGCAAGCAACAATTTGATTGGAGATAGTCAACATGGATTTGTCAAGGGCAGGTTGTGTCTCACAAACCTCATTGAGTTTTTTGAGAAGGTGATCAAGCATGTGGATGAGGGTAGGGCAGTTGACGTGGTGTACATGGACTTCAGTAAAGCCTTTGATAAGGTTCCACATGGTAGGCTTTTGGAGAAAATGCGGAGGCATGGGATTGAGGGAGATTTAGCAGTTTGGATTAGAAACTGGCTTTCTGAAAGAAGGCAAAGAGTGGTGGTTGATGGAAAATATTCAGCCTGGAGTCCGGTTACTAGTGGTGTGTCACAGGGATCTGTTTTGGGACCACTGCTGTTTGTCATTTTTATAAATGACTTGGACGCAGACATAGGTGGATGGGTTAGTAAGTTTGCAGATGACACTAAAGTCGGTGGAGTGGTGGACAGTGTGGAAGAATGTTGCAGGTTGCAGGGAGACTTGGATAAACTGCAGAATTGGGCTGAAAGGTGGCAAATGGAGTTCAATGCAGATAAATGTGAGGTGATGCACTTTGGGAAGAATAATAGGAAGGCAGAATACTGGGTCAGTGGAAAGATTCTTGGTAGTGTGGATGTGCAGAGGGATCTTGGTGTCCAGGTACATAGATCCCTGAAAGTTGCCACCCAGGTTGATAGTGCTGTTAAGAAGGCATATGGTGTGTTAGGTTTCATTGGTAGAGGGATTGAGTTCCGGAGCCGTGATATCATGCTGCAACTGTACAAAACGCTAGTGTGGCCTCACTTGGAATATTGCGTACAGTTCTGGTCGCCCCATTACAGGAAGGATGTGGAAGCATTGGAAAAGGTGCAGAGGAGATTTACGAGGATGTTGCCTGGTCTGGAGCGAAGGTCTTATGAGGAAAGGCTGAGGGATTTGGGTCTGTTCTCATTGGAGAGAAGAAGGCTAAGAGGGGATTTAATAGAGACCTACAAAATGATCAGAGGATTAGATAGGGTGGACACTGAGAGTCTTTTTCCTAGGATGATGACGTCGGCTAGTACGAGGGGGCATAGCTGCAAATTGAGGGGTGATAGATTTAAGACAGATGTCAGAGGCAGGTTCTTTACTCAGAGAGTGGTAAGGGCGTGGAATGCCCTGCCTGCCAATGTAGTTAACTCAGCCACATTAGGGGCATTTAAACAGTCCTTGGATAAGCATGTGGATGATGATGGGATAGTGTAGGGGGATGGGCTTAGATTAGTTCACAGGTCGGCGCAACATCGAGGGCCGAAGGGCCTGTTATGCGCTGTATTGTTCTATGTTCTATGTTCTATGATTCTGAAATTGGAAGAAAGGTATCGAGCAGTCCAAGATGATGTTACTAATCAATATCAAATACCCACAAACTGTTTGGCCTTGAAGCCAGAAAATGGCCTGGATCAGGGACAACAGCAAACTGGTACAATCCTCAGGAAGATTCAGCCATCGAGATTATATTTGCGCAAAACTGATAGTACCATTCGGTGCAAAGCCACTAACAGGATGGGCTAATTTCCCAGGCACCCAGGTAGAGGAACAGGCCTACAGAATTTCTTCTTAATAAGAGAAGCACCATTGAGCAACACTTTCAAAATAGAAGACAGATCCTCAAAAATCTTAAAGAGAATTCTACGCATGATCAGGACAGCTGGTGAAGTTAGCAAAAAAATTGCCCCTGTTAGAGAGAGACTTTGGCAGAGATGTAAGAGGGTGTGTGTGTATATGTTTAAGACTCGAGGGATAAATACTTGACGGGAAATATGGAGTTGAAGACTTAGTCCTGAGGTGTGAAGAGGAAGCTATGTCATTGCTGATATGGCCAAATGATGATAGGCATGATGATGAATATACCCTAGTGAAGGAGCAACAGTTTATGCAGTGAACTTGGTGTAAATAAAAAAAAAATGCTCTCAGACAAACCCAAGAATGCAGCCATATCTTTACCTTGGAGCAAGACCTCACAAGCATTGTCTCGAGATCAATAGAATGACAAAATTCTGATGTTGGTCTTTCTTCCAGGTCCTTGTGTACCTTATGTTTCCTGTTTAATGGTTCCTCCAGGTTACCCCCTCCCTCGATCCTTTACTGAATCAAAGTAAACACTTCCAAAGTACAAGTTAACTCTCTGTGAAAACCTTGGAGCCATTTTTTTGAGGTGCACCCTGGCCATCTCATGGCTAAGAAATGGTCTCAAGGCCCCATTTTTCTAAAACCCTCCAGACGATTTCGTCGGACACATTAACATGTTTTGCCTTATTGCATTGATCTTGAAGGTTCTACTGTTTAATTTCATCCCTAGCTCCAGAAACATATTGGGGCAGCACAGTGGCTCACAGTGCCGGGCAGCCAGGTTCAATTCTGGCCTCACGTGACCGTCTATGTGGAATTTGCACATTCTCCATGTGTCTGTGTGAGTTTCCTCTAGGTGCTCCAGTTTCCTCCCACAGTCCAAAGATGTGCAGAGTATGTGGATTGGCTATGCTAAATTGCTCCTAGTGTCCAAGAATGTGCAGGCTAGATGTGTTAGCCATGGGAAATTCAGTGTTAAAGGGATAGTCTAGAGGGCTGGGTCTGGGTGAGATGTCCTTCAGAGGGTTGGTGTGACTCAATGGGACATATGGTCTGTTTCCACACTGTAGGGATTGTATGATATTCTGTAGGAATGTTTTCCTACCAATGTCAATGGTTTCAACCAAGAATTCTGGCTGTTCCTCTTTCTCCTACAAAATGTTCTGTATCTGTTCATTGATATCCTTCACCTCGGCATCCGAGAGGCAATATGCCATCTGAGACACATCAATAGTTGCAGGAACATCTCTATACCCTCTGATTATCATAGAGTAGTGGAGTAGAATAGCATGGAAATAGGTTCTTCAGTCCAAACTGGTCCATGGTGCCCGCTCAGTTAGTTCCAATTACCAGCATTTGGACCATATCCTTCCAAACCCTTCTCATTCATGTACCTGTCCAAATTTTTTAAAATGTCGCTATTGTACCTGCCTCAACCATGTCCTCCAGCAGCCCATTCCATATGCACACCACTCTCTACATAGTTGATCCTTAGGGCTGTCTTAAATTGATCCTTCTCACTTTGAACCAATGCCTTCTCGGTTTCAATTCCCCATTCCTGGGAAAAATACCATATGCTTTCATCCTGTCTATGCCCCTCATGATTTTATACACCTCAATAAGGTCATCCCTCATTCTCCTACATTCCAAGGAATAAAGTCCTATCCTGGCCAATCTCTCCCTATAACTCAGGCCTACTAGTCCTGGCAACATCCTCTTAAATCTTCTTTGCACACCTTCCAGTTTAACTATGTCTTTCCTATAGCAGGGTGACCAAAACTGTACACAACACTCCCAAGTGTGGCCTCACCAATGACTTATACAACTGTAACATGATGTCCCAACTCCTATACTCAATGCCTTGACCAATGAAAGCCAGCACGCTAAATGCCTCCTTCACCAACCTCTCCACCTGTGATGCCACTTTCAACGAGTTATGTACTGGTACTCCTAGGTCCCTCTGTTCCACAATCGATTGCCATAGCATCATTGCATTTAGATGGGTTTGGTGAAGTTGTTTTCTCATGTAGCAATTTGTAAAGACTTGGAACTCACCACCTACAGGTCAATCAAGTCAGAGATGATTCAAATAATTTATGATTTAAAAAGGAAATTGCATTTGAGGGAAATAAACTTGCAGGAAAGAGCAGGGAAGACTGATTGGTTTGTTCTATATAGATCCAGTGTTGCCTCAATGGATCAAATGGCCTTCTTCTGGGCTGTAAATGATTCTCTGACAATTTAACAATGTTGTTCTGCCTCACTGTGTGCCCAACTCTACCCTATCATCTATCACTCCACAATGTCATGGATGTGTTCTGGGCTGCATTACTCCAAAGTGTTGACACTTTTGTTGGTACCGAACACTGAAAACTCATTAATGAGTGTAACATGTTGCAGAATTGCATTCTCCATTGATTTGTGAGCTCATTTCTTCCACATAAGTAGTTCAGCTTTTAATCCAGTCACTTCTTGAAATTTATGTGGCTTTTTTGTAAATTACTTTGGCTTTGTTCGTTCCTGTCAGCAGTGGTGCAACTGCTTGGCATTCACCACAAGAACCAGATGGAAATTTTGGCATTTAGCATTAACTTTATAAACTTTATTCAGTATGGTTTCTTTTATTAGCTCCTTTTTTAAACAATATTATTAAAAATTTGGCCAAATCATAGGTCAATAAGTCTAATAAAAATAGAATTTTTTACACAAGTAAAATTCAGTATGCTGATCCATTTTTCAAGCTGTTACATATTACCATTTTAAAAGGCGTTTAAGTACATTAAGGTACAGTTTCCATTCTGATTGCAATCAGTGACTCAAATGCAAATAGTGCCCAAAATTACACCAGATTTGAAAGTATTTTGTTTTTCTCAACTTTCCAGCTGCTCAGCAGCCACAAAATTCATCATGAAACAAAAGTCTAATTGGGCATTATTTTGAAATATAGTAGTTGTAAAAATTAATTTTGTCACTAAAATATTCCATTGTATATTTAAGCATGGTAAGCCCACTGTTATTTGAAGAACTGAAAATGAATTTATTACCAGAGGAAAAAGATTAATTAATGACAATGTCAGCGAAGCTTCTCTGTTTAACCTGACTTTAAATCACCCAGAAAGACCTATTTTTAGAAAAGAACCATTTGTTAATTATATTTGGGATACAATAGTTAGTTTCTTGGAAAAGTAAAAAAACTTTGAAAAGATGTCTATTAATACCCTCATGCCCAGCTGAACCAATTCACTCTTTAGAGACTCCTCAAGGGCCTACAACTAAACTTTGCTAATGAAAGCCCTCAATGGTGATTAACTCACCAAGGATGTAGCCAGTTATCTGGATTAAGCTGTTCCTAGTGTATTTTTCCCCTGGCAAGCACGCAGGATCACAGGAGCTCAACAATTTCTGCTAATTAAATGCAATCAATAAACATGCATCAAAAATATAACACAGAAAGCTCTGGTCAGACAAAATGGACTGTTTTGTTCAACTAAACAAGTCCCTATTTATGTTATTCCTCATACAATCAGTAGCCCTTATCCTGTGTTGTCTCCTTGTTCCCATATTTCACTGTTCCTCTTTCTTTCATCAAGCCATATAACAATCTCAACCAGCAGTTATGAAAAGTCTTTAATATAATAAAATAGCCAAATGTGCTTTACAAGAGTATTATCAAACAGAATTTGAAACTGAGCTATACAGCCATGAGATATTAGACCTTTTCCCTCACTATCACTCTCATTTTCTCCAGTCCCACAACCATCTAGGCTATCTGTGCTCCTTCATTCTGAACTCTTGAGCATCATTGATTCTAATTACTCTACCACTGGTGGTCATGTTTTTGCTGTCCTAGGACCAAGCTCTGGAATTCTCTCCCTGAAACTGTCCGTCTCCCCCTATCTTTTTTCCTTTAAAATACTCCCTAAAGCTTAACCCTTTGACAAGGCTTTTGGCCATCTGGGCCAATATTGCCTAATTAGACAAGTCATCTACACAAGTCTCTTTATTGTGCCCTAGTTCTGGTGAGTGAAAGACAACAAGCTTCAACTTCTTGTTGTTTAACAATGTTTAAAACTTTTCTTCTTCATATCTCAATTGGGTTGGTTAGGATCTATAATATCATCAACTGAACTGAATCTCAAGGAGGGAAGGACCAACTGATTCTTCTATTTTCTAAAATTTCTCACAATCAAAACTCTCCATAGAATTAGAAACTTGCAGTGATCTATAAGTCGTTTTGTTTCACATCAGTAAAATATATTGATCAGAATATTTAAGGTTTGCGTGAAAAGCATGAGCAATGTGAATGAGTGGAAAAATTGTTCTGAAATGAGGAGGTCGTAAATATATTCGAACATAAACTGCTTGCAATATTAATTCAGTGGACTCCTGTCCTTACAATTATAAAGAGAAAACATGAGGTATTATAGGCTCAAATTTTGATGAACTATTCTGCTGCCAAAAGGAAGATGGAGCAGAACATAGGAGCATCCATTCTCAAGGACTCTGACCCCATTTCCAGTTGCGGAGGTGGGGATTTTCTCTATTTTCAGGGCTGATGGCAGTGTCTGCAGGTACACTTAAGCAGTACCTGATCCAGTGAGAGAGACTAAACCATTCCAATTGAGATACTTCAGATTTGATTTGATGTATTATTGTCACATGTACTGAGATATAGTGAAGACTCTTACTAATTTTTATAGATGCACCATAGAAAGCATCCATCAATTGCATCACAGTTTAGTATGACAACAGCTCAGACCAAGGCCACAAGAAATTATAGGGAGTTGTGAATGCAGCCCAGTCCATTATGAAAACCAGCCTTCCTTCCATTGACTCTGTCTTTACTTCCAGTTGCCTTGGGAAAACAGCCAACATATTCAAAGACACCTCCCAGTCTAATTATGCTCTCTTCCATCCATTTCCATCAGGCAGAAGATACAAAATTTATCCCCAGGTTTTTAAGGTCAAGGAATCCTCCTCAAAATGCAGGTCCATTCTTACATAAAAGTTTGGAGTTCTTCAAGCTATCTTCCTGGAACTGTCACTAACTCTCAGCTCACAGGAAATAAAACAAATCAACATGGAGAAAAGAACAAAATTACTATTTCAGGTCATCTTGCAGTCTAACCTTTACAGCACTTCCAGCATTTTCTGTTTTTATTTTGGATTTCCAGCATTGTCATTATTTTACTTTCCATCTCAATTTACAAGAGTTCTGTCTGAAGATATATGGGGGCAAGATGGTTGGAAAATGTTCATTTAGACAGCAGACATCATCTTGGAATTGACAGAAAGAGTCAATGATGATTTGACAATGGTCTGAATGCCAATCAATGGTACCTGGAGATAAAGTGGAATAAAATTGCTGAGGGGTCTCCATTTCTCTAATTATACAGTCAAAGAGTCACAAAGTCAAACAGCAGGAAATGGACCATCTGGACCAATTTGTCCACACTGACCCCACATCCCTATCTAACCTAATACCTTTTGCCAGCACTTGCCCATATTTCTATTATCTCTACCTATTAATATACCCATTCAGAAGTCTTTAAATGTCGTAATTGTACCAGCCTCCACCATTTTCTCTGGCAGCTCATTCCATACACACACCATCCTGTGCATGAAACTGTTACCCCTCAGGTCCTTTTTAAATCTTTCCCCTCTCACAACCAATGCCATCTAGTTTTGGACTTCCCACCCTAGGAAAAAGAGCCTCGCTATTCACTCTATTCATGCCCCTCATGATTTTATAACTGTAAGGTCACCCCTCAGCATCCAATGGTCCAGAGGAAAAAAGCCCCAGACTATTCAGCCTCCCCCATGAGTTAAACCCTCCAGTCCCTGAAACATCCTTGTAAATCTTTTCTGTACCCTCAAGTTTAACAACTTCCTTCTGATAGAACGGCAACCAGAATTGTACACAGTATTCTAAAAATGGCCTCACCAATGTCCTATACAGCTGCAACATGACATCCCAACTCTTGTACTCGATGTTCTGACCAATAAAGGTAAGCATGCCAAACGCCAACATTTGACTCAAACCTGACAAAGGGTTTCGACCCAAAATGCTGACTTTCCTGCTCCTCGGATGCTGTTTGACCTGCTGGGCTTTTCCAGATCCACATTTATATACTGTGACATCCGGCATCTGCAGTCTTTACTGTCACTAAGCCTTCCTCACCACCCTGTCCACCTGTGAATCTACTTTCAAGGAACTATGCACCACGACCCCTAGGTCTCTTTGTTCAGCAACACTCCCCACGGCCCTACCATTAACTGTATAAGTCCTGCTCTTACCTAAATGCAACTCCTCACGTTTATCTAAATTAAACTCCATCTTCCACTCCTCAGCCCATTGGCCCATCTGATCAAGGTCCTGTTGTACTCTGAGATAATGTTCTTTATTGTCACTACACCACCTATTTTGGTGTAAGAGAGATAACAAGGTGTGGAGCTGGATGAACACAGCAGGCCAAGCAGCATCATAGGAGCAGGAAAGCTTGACGTTTCGGGCCTAGACCCTTCATTAGAAATGGGGGAGGGGAAGAGGGTTCTGAAATAAATAGGGAGAGAGGGGGAGGCGGATAGAAGATGGATAGAGGAGAGGATAGGTGGAGAGGAGGCAGACAGGAGGCAGACAAGTCAAAGAGGCGGGGATGGAGCCAGTAAAGGTGAGTGTAAGTGGGCAGGTAGGGAGGAGATAGGTCAGTCCAGGGAGGACGGACAGGTCAAGGGGGCGGGATGAGGTTAGTAGATAGGAGATGGGGGTGGGGCTTGAGGTGGGAGGAGGGGATAGGTGAGAGGAAGAACAGGTTAGGGAGGCGGGGACGAGCTGGGCTGGTTTTGGGATGCGGTTGGGGGAGGGGAGATTTTGAAGCTTGTGAAATCCACATTGATACCATTGGGCTGCTGGGTTCCCAGGCTGAATATGATTTGCTGTTCCTGCAGCCTTCGGGTCGCATCATTGTGGCACTGTAGGAGGCCCAGGATGGACATGTCGTCTGAGGAATAGGAGGGGGAGTTGAAATGGTTCGCGATTGGGAGGTGCAGTTGTTTGTTGCGAACTGAGTGCAGGTGTTCTGCAAAGCGGTCCCCAAGCCTCCGCTTGGTTTCCCCGATGTAGAGGAGGCCACAACGGGTACAGCGGATGCAGTATACCACATTGGCAGATGTGCAGGTGAACATCTGCTTGATGTGGAAAGTCTTCTTGGGGCCTGGGATTGGGGTGAGGGAGGAGGTGTGGGGGCAGGTGTAGCACTTCCTGCGGTTGCAGGGAAAAGTGCCGGGTGTGGTGGGGCTGGAGGGGAGTGTGGAGCGGACAAGGGATTTTTGGCTGCACTGCAATCCCACATCCCTGATCTTTTGCCACCAATAATGAAGTGGAGTAGGCAGATCACAGGACTTGCCTATAGACAACCCCAGGTCTGGCCAAGGTGCTACAAGTGCAGGCAGCGTGAAGGTGAGGAGGTTGTTCTGCTTTTCTTAGAGGTCACATCTGCACCCAGGTGTCTGTGAAGATGAAGCACATGGTGTCCACTGGTACACTTAATGCTTTCCACAATGCATATATATCATAGGGGCTATAGTGTGTCATCAATAACCCAAACAAAATTTTAATTTGATGTGCTCACATTCCTTGCGATGTTTTACTTCTTAATTTGTTAGCAATAGGCTCTTCTTTAATTGAAAATCTCCTGTAACTGGTAGAATTCAAAAAGGTGTGACAGCTGAGGAATAGAGCAGTTCAAATTACAATCATTGACACTGATGCACCTACTCCTGACCTTCATTCAGGATTTGGTGAGTTACTCACTCTCAGCCCTGAAGCAGGAGATACATTTAAGCTTACCAAACTCATCAGTCAAACTGTGCCAATTCTGTGCTACTAATTAGGAGCAGCATTCATAAAACTCTAAAGGTTTCCCAGGCCACATTATCATAAGCATGACCCAGGATGTCAGGCTCTTCCACTGAGAAAGCATTTAAGCTTCAGCTCAGTGGTACAGGGTAGTTAGCCACCTTCTATCTAAGAACAATAAGCACAAATCAGCATGGTCTCACTGTGTGACTTAGTTAAAAAAAACACATCTAGACCAGGTAATACGAGCTGGAGTTAAAATACCTCAAAAAGCTTGTTATCACTCTTCCAATTGGGCTTGTGCTGCCGTCTCATTGTGAATTTTTTACAATTAATTCAGTTACCTCACATGCTGAAACAGTCTCAACTGAAGTTAGAAAATATTACCTTGTCAAAAATGTTTCCCTCCCTACTTTTTAAAGCTGCATCAATGTGTTGTCACTTTCTGTCTGCTTAAGCAATTCACCCACATAAAAATCCAAGTGAAATAATGTGGAAATTGGCCTGAGGTAATAATACCTGGGAGAATAAAAGACATGACAGTCTGTTTGAATCATGTCTGGGTTTCCTTGCTGTCCATTATGATACTTGCACTGGAAAATTCAGAACATTTTAAGATTACTTAATAAATAGTCTGTGAAATATATGATTCAAGTAGCAATTCAAACAAGTGCATTCAGTTAAGTTTAAACTTCCCAGCTGGAAAAGAGAAAGTTAAAGTGATAATCTAAAGGAAAGTTTGAAAATTCTGAATGGTTATAGGACTATTTCCACTAGTCAGTGAGATGCATAAGTTTAGGATTAACAAAAAAAAGGTTCAGAAAAGAAAACTTTACAACATAGAGAAAGGTTAGAATGTGAATTTTTCAGCTGTATTGTTAAACTGGAGTTTTGAGTCATTAAGCAACAGAGACGTTATTCGATCCATTGCTAGCTGTCTAGTGTAATCCAATCTATCCCATTCCCCTACTCTATCCTCACAGCCCTTGAAAGTGCTCATCCAATTTACTTTTAAAATTTCCACTTTTCCACTTTTCCACTTCCAATGCCATGGAGAGCAGTGAATTACATGAGTGGAACCTTACAGGAGTCTAAGCAACATGGGCTATCAAAAGAGGTGTGGCAGAATTGCATGAAAAGTTTGGCAAAACTTATCCTGAAGTCAAGATCATATTGCTTCACCTTTCACATTTTGCCAAGCAGCTTGATGAGATTCTCACTGGGAAGCAGCAAGTTGTCAATTGACAATGATTAATACTTGTTAAGCTTGTTGTTGACAGCCCAATTTACCTTATTAACATTCTGCTAATGATCACACCAAACTTACCCAAAAAATTAGCCATCAAGGAAATCCAGAACGGAAACCTGAGCAGGTACCTGCCGGGTTCATCTCACCACTCCTCCAAATAGCTTCCCTGTTACTTACAAGCAAACAGTAGCCCAGGGCACAATCCATGAGCATCAGCTGTACGTATCCCTCATTTGTGGATATTGGCATCTGAAATTCAGCGAACACTCACCACTGTCATGGCACATCTCCCATACACTGGCACTGATCCTGGGAAATCCAGACCTGCATAACATGGCATACCCAGCAATCAGAAATCAGCAATCAACAAAAAAGTCAGGCGCTCAGCCCACAGCTTGGACCAGGCTGTCATCCAGGGCAGGTGATATGCTTTCTTGGCATGCATTGACCTGGTGTCTATTGGTATGCCCATAGCATGCATGCCTTGCCTTGCCTTGCCCTGTCTTGGAGTGCCAATTGGCACAGTCACACAACCAAATCGAAATATAGAAACGTAGAAGATAGGAGCAGGAGGAGGCCATTCTGTGCTTCGAGCCAGCTCTGCCATTTTTCATGATCATGGCTGATCGTCCAACTCAATAGCCTAATTCTGTTTTCTCACCATAACCTTTGATCCCATCAGCTCCGAGTGTTATACCTAATCACCTCATGAATACATTCAATGTTTTGGCATCAATTACCTTCTGTGGTAATGAATTCCACAGGCTCACCACACTTTGGGTGAAGAAATGTCTCCTCCTCTCTATCTTAAATCGTCTACCATGAATCCTCAGACTTTCATCCCTGGTTCTGGACACACTCACCATTGGGAACATCCTCCCTGCATCCACTCTGTCCAGTCCTGTTAGAATTTAAAGTGTCTATGAGATCCCCCCTCATTCATCTGAAATCTAGCGAAAACAACCTAGTCAATCTCTTCTCAAACATCAGACCTGCGATCCCTGGAATCAGCCTGGTAAACCTTCGCTGCACTCCGTCAAGAGCAAGAGCATTCTTCCTCCAAAAAGGAGACCAAAACTGCACACAATATTCCAAATGTGGCCTCACCAAGGCTCTGTATCACTGCAACAACACATCCTTGCTCCTTTACTCAAAACCTCTTGTAATGAAGGCCAACATACCATTTGCACACTTACCCTCAGCAACTGGTCCATAGGGATGTCCAAGTACCACTGCACACTTCCCTCTCCCGATTTACAGCTGTTCAGGTAGTAATCCCCCTTTTTGTTTTTGCTTCCGAAGTGAGTAACCTCACATTTATCCAAATTATACTGCATCTGCCATTGATTTGCCCACTCACCCAACCTGTTGAGATCATGCTGAAGGATCTCTGCATCCTCATTACAGTTCACCCTCCCGCCCAACTTGCTATCATCTGTAAACTTGGAGATGTTACATTTTGAATGATCCCTGTGGCACCCCACTGCCAATTTGAAATGGACCATGAATTCCTACTCTTTGTTTCCTCTTTGCCAAACAGTTTCCTATCATCTCAATACACTTTCCCCAATCCCATGCGTTTTAAGCTTGCACATTAATCTCTTACTTGGGACTTTGTCAAATGCTTCTGAATAGCTGGCTACGCTGCAACCCTAAGTCAGGGTTTGTTAATAACATTCTCAAAAAATTCCAACAAGTTTGGAAAACACAATTTTCCACTCTCAAATCCACACTGACTGTGCCCAATCAGAATTTTTTATGCAATTATCCTTTTATCACACCCTTTGTGACAGATTCTATCATTTTTGCTACTACTGATATAAGGCTTATCAATCTGGTTTTCCCTTGCTCCTTCCATAAAAAATCTGGAGTTGTTGGGGAGGTGGGGGTGTGACATATGCACGCTTCCAATCTAGAAGAATCATTCCAGCATCAACTGCCTTTTTAGCACTACCCTAAAGACTCTGGAACTTATCAACTTTCAACTCCATTTATTTCTCCCATACAGCCTTCATATTCATATAAATTTCCTTCAATTCCTCATTCTTCATCAACACTTGAATCTCTAACTTTGAGAGATTTCTTGTGTCTTCCTCGCAAAAACAGACATAAAGGGCAGAATCGTCTACGGATTTGACTGATGCAGGCTGTGGCAAGATTTGTGGCACAGTCAGAGAACAAGTCTGGTAAGGTAAACGTCAACATTGATAGCATTTGCACCACCTTCTATACTTTTCATAAGCGTTTTACTGGGTTTCTCACTAGGCAATGGGGAGTTGCCAGTTAACTGCCCAACTTTTCTCATTAATATTCAGCATTCTATCTTATCATATTTGCCAAAAAAACTGGATATCAAGACATGGAAACCTGAGCTCATCCCTTGCTCCAGATGACCTTCGTGTTGCATTCAATCAAAGTGCAGCCCAGGTCTTAACCCATGGGCAGCAGATTGTCATCCAGCAGCTGCCAAACTCTGAAGATCATCTCAGCATTTCTCTGAAACATGTATAGGGTGCTCTAGAAGCTCAGAATTCAATTGCAAGACATAGAGACAACTCATATTGAAAGCCTGCAGCAGGGATATTTCAAGTACGTGGGCAGGTACCCAGCTCATGGCTTGGACTAGGTTGCATTTCAGGGCTGCTTGCTTGCTTTCTTCCTGTTCACTCATTTAGTGCCTAAACTGCATGTTCATACCATCCATGTCTTCCCCTGCCTTGAGGTGCCGATTAACATTATAAGACAACCAAGCAGCTTACCTTGCTGGTCAGCTCTCCTCAGTCAAGGGGGCATATGTCTTGCTGAATGGCAGTGTGCTACATAAACGCACACCTACTCAATGTCCCAGCAGCTGACATGGCACACACACTGGGGAGGGATAATGGTCAGTCAGTCAGCTCAGTCTGCAGAAACTAAGGGGAAAGGAACAAACCAAAACAGAAATTACTGGAGAGACTGAGCAGGTCTGGAAGCATCTGTGGAGAGAAGACAGAGTTAATGTTTTGAGTTGAGTGATTTTTTTTAGGAGAGGTATCAGTGGCAGCAGATGATAAAAAGCAGAGAGTAAAGCAGGTAAATGTTATTAAAGCTACATTGACAATTCACTCACCCTTCCTGTCAAAGATTAAAATTCCTGCTAAATGATGCAGGTGTGGGTGATAAAAACATGTGCTAGACCCTTTAAAGAGATTAATGCAAAATGCAAAATATGGAAAAAAAATCAAAGGACAGCACTCAATCAGATAGTAAGCCTCATTGTGAACATTGTCATAGAAAAAAGCACGGAGAAATGAGTACAGAGTGAACTTGGAGCACCAGCTAGATTTTTGGCTGATAGACGAGAGAAATTTGCTAATAAGACCATAAGACCATAAGACATAGGAGTGGAAGTAAGGCTATTCGGCCCATTGAGTCCACTCCACCATTTAATCATGGCTGATGGGCATTTCAACTCCACTTACCCGCACCCTCCCCGTAGCCCTTGATTCCTTGTGAGATCAAGAATTTAGCAATCTCTGCCTTGAAGACATTCAACGTCCCAGCCTCCACTGCGCTCCGTGGCAATGAATTCCACAGGCCCACCACTCTCTGGCTGAAGAAATGTCGCCTCATTTCCATTCTAAATTGACCCCCTCTAATTCTAAGTCTGTGCCCACAGGTCCGAGTATCCCAACCTAACAGAAACAACTTCCCAGCGTCCACCCTTTCTAAGCCATGCATTATCTTGTAAGTTTCTATTAGATCTCCCCTCAACCTTCTAAACTCTAATGAATACAATCCCAGGATCCTCAGCTGTTCATCGTATGTTAGGCCTAATATTCCAGGGATCATCTGTGTGAATCTTGACTTAAGAGACATGTATGAAAACATAAACATTACGGTCACAAATACCACAACTGATAACTTTCAGCAACAGCGTTTGTGAAAGAAATTATGCAGTGATCGATGCATAAAATCTTGGCAAGTCAACCATACTCAACTGACAACTGCACTGTATTAGTTCATGCAAAGAGCTTATTTCGGATGGTCAGAAGATATGGTGCCATCTATAAGTAGAGGTATTTATTTTCCTTTCATTTGAAAAATGCTGTGATGTGTTTCCCCCAAGGCTTCAGTTTGAAGCTGATTTTACAGTGACTAGCAACGAACTCTCTATAGACTTCAATCAGAAGTATGGTTTATTCAAGTACACAGAACGGGGGTGGGGGGGGTGATTGTCACAACATATATTCACATGCAAATATTTAAAGGACAAAAAAGTAAGAGTTTACTGTGAAAAATAACTTAAAAACCAAAAAAAATTAATTTAAGTGTTTGTCAGAATCCAGAAAGTTAGTGTCCAATGGCCCTAAGGGGAGAGCATCATAAAATTTATTTGAAATTGATGATGATATAATAGGATAGTATTGGTCAATTTTATAGGCAAATACAAGGATTTTTTTTCCTGGAGAAACAAGTTTTCAAGGAGGTTTATTCATACTTGAGGTAGCGTTAGCTATTAGCCTGGAATCTGACTGTTTGCTGTTCTCTGTTCCAGTGTTAAAAGCAGAATTAGACTTGAGGCAAGTTTACTGTTTGTCTGGAATTGGGTTATTGTGTCATAAACTGGTTAGATTCTTAGTAGACTAAGATAGAAGAGGTCCAGAACTTATAATTAAACACTTCAGAGACTGGCAAGGTTTTGGTCATGTGACATAGCTACTGAATGAGTCATGTTAGGTAAGTTTTTATGAATTTGGTCATTATATAAGATACATGGTGGACAGTACCTTTGACAGGTATAATGAGTTTCAATAGCTCTCATTGTTAGTAGTCTTCGCTGGGAAGATATCCTGTCTTCTGCTCTTTTACGTTTGTTGATTGCAGTGGTTACACAATGTGTTACACGATGTGAGACCCCAGAAGGATAGTGTCTATGCTTTAGCCTTATAATTTCTGGAACTTCCAAGAATTGTATCATGTGACCAGTAGTGGCCATTTTTTTGGCTCAAGTCCATTTTAAAAAGTAAACAAGAAAGTATGCTTTTCTAATAGTAGTTATGAATTGACATGTTAAAAACTGTCCATGGACCAATGAAAGAGACTTGAACCTTGTGAAAGGTATAACGATAGTATTCCTGAAAGTCATCAAGGTGCAAATCAAGGCTATAGTTTTAATAGATTACACAACAAAATGAAAGCATCAGCACAGTCATGAGACAGGATTAGAAGAAAGTTTCTTGAAGAGACAACGTTCTGGTGGTTGCCAATAAACATGGCATTCTGAACATAAATGTAGACATATACAGAGTAGATATGTACAGAAAATGTCTGCAGAGAGCATTTGTAAGGCTAAAGTAAAGTTAGTTACTTGAGTTTTTAAAGAATGATTGGATGATCAAGATGTTAAAGTGATGTCTCCCACACTGGGAATTTTAATCCTGAAAATCCTTTTAGATCAATTGCGCACATAATCGTGACAGTGTTGATCAATTGACATAAAATATGCATTGCTACAGGCTGAAAATTTTCAGTCAGAAATGTTTCTGTAACTGTTCAAACAGGCAGACATTACTGCAGGAAAAAATATGGAAACTAAACAAACGGTCCAGCAGTAAAAAAAATCCAGTGCAAACAATCATCTCCTGCAGCTTTTGTGGAGAAAATGGGATCTTCTGTGATGCAAAGAACAGATGACTCAACGATTACCAGATTTAAAATGGTCCACATACTGAGGCAGGCAACAGCACAATGGAAACATTAAAGAGAGGCACGAAGAAGTTGAAATGATGTGTGTTTTATTTCTCATAACATCTCCCACAACATGCGTAAAAAGATGTGGATAACTTGATATTGAAAAATCCAACAGAACATTCATTATAGCTCATTATTGTATACAAACATTAGATTCACCAAAACATTTGCGTCTGGGCTATTATTAGGCTATATTCAGTAAGAAAGAACAGTATGCTTTCATCAGCATATCATGCTTCAAATTTCCCAAGTTAAAATCGAGTCGGAGACCTTTATATTCTCAGCTACATGCTATAATACAGTGATAGTAGGAACTGCAGATGCTGGAGAATCTGAGATAACAAGGTGTAGAGCTGGATGAACACCGCAGGCCAAACAGCATCAGAGGAGCAGGAAGGCTGACGTTTCGGGCCTAGACCCTTCTTCAGAAATGGGGGAGGGGAAGGGGGATCTGAAATAAATAGGGAGAGAGGGGGAGGCGGATAGAGGATGGATAGAGGAGAAGATAGGTGGAGAGGAGACAGACAGGCCAAAGAGGCGGGGATGGAGCCAGTGAAGGTGAGTGTAGGTGGGGAGTTAGGGAGGAGATAGGTCAGTCCAGGGAGGACAGACAGGTCAAGGGGGCGGGATGAGGTTAGGAGGTAGGAGATAGGGGTGGGGCTTGAGGTAGGAGGAGGGGATAGGTGGGAGGAAGGACAGGTTAGGGAGGCGGGGACGAGCTGGGCTGGTTTTGGGATGCGGTTGGGGGAGGGGAGATTTTGAAGCTTGTGAAGTCCACATTGATACCATTGGGCTGCTGGGTTCCCAAGCAGAATATGCGTTGCTGTTCCTGCAACCTTTGGGTAGCATCGTTGTGGCACTGCTTAAAGCCCAGCATGGACATGTTGTCTGCGGAATGGGAGGGGGAATTGAAATGGTTCGCGACTGGGAAGTGCAGTTGTTTAGTGCGAACTGAGCGTAGGTGTTCTGCAAAGTGGTCCCCAAGCCTCCGCTTGGTTTCTCCGATGTAGAGGAGGTCACAGCAGGAAGAGCGGATGCAGTATACCACATTAGCAGATGTGCAAGTGAACATCTGCTTGATGTGGAAAGTCTTCTTGGGGCTTGGGATGGGTGTGAGGGGAGAGGTGTAGGGGCAGGTGTAGCACTTCCTGCGGTTGCAGGGAAAAGTGCTGGGTGAGGTGGGGCTGGAGGGGAGTGTGGAGCGGACAATGGAGTCACCGAGAGAGTGGTCCCTCCGGAAAGCAGATAAGGGTGGGGAGTGAAAAATTTCTTTGGTGGTGGGTTTGGATTGCAGATGGTGGAAGTGTCGGAGGATGATGCGTTGGATCCAGAGGTTGATGGGGTGGTACGTGACGTTGAGGGGGTTCTGTTTTGGTTATTATTGCAGGGAGTGGGTGTGCGGGATGAGTTGCGGGAAATGCGAGAGATGCGGTCGAGGGCGTTCTCGACCACTGCGGGGGGGTGAGGGAGTTGCGGTCCTTGTAAAACGAGGACGTCTGAGATGTATGGGAGTGGAATTCCTCATCCTGGGACCAGATGCGGCGGAGGCGAAGGAATTGGGAATAGGGGATGGCAAGCACCTAGAAACCAATATCCATTTCAAGCCCACCGACTCCCACAGCTAACTAGAATACACCTCCTCCCACCCACCTTCCTGCAAAAATACCATCCCCAAGCGGAGACTTCGAGACCGCTTTGCAGAACACCTACGCTCAGTTCGCAACAAACAACTGCACCTCCCAGTCGCGAACCATTTCAATTCCCCCTCCCATTCCTCAGATGACATGTCCATCCAGGGCCTCACGCAGTGCCACAATGATGCTACTCGAAGGTTGCAGGAACTGCAACTCATATTCTGCTTGGGAACCCTGCAGCCCAATGGTAACAATGTGGACTTCACAAGCTTCAAAATCTCCCCTCCCCCAACCGCATCCCAAAACCAGCCCAGCTCGTCCCCGCCTCCCTAACCTGTTCTTCCTCCCACCTATGCCCTCCTCCCACCTCAAGCCCCACCCCCATCTCCTATCTACTAACCTCATCCCGCCCCCTTGACCTGTCTGTCCTCCCTGGACTGACCTATCTCCTCCCTACCTCCCCACCTACACTCCCCTTTACTGGCTCCATCCCCGCCTCTTTGACCTGTCTGTCTCCTCTCCACCTATCTTCTCCTCTATCCATCCCCTATCCACCTCCCCCTCTCTCCCTATTTATTTCAGATCCCCCTTCCCCTCCCCCATTTCTGAAGAAGGGTCTAGGCCCGAAACGTCAGCTTTCCTGCTCCTCTGATGCTGCTTGGCCTGCTGTGTTCATCCAGCCCTACACCTTGTTATCTCTGCTATGATACAGTGATGATTTTATGAGCATGACCCTTAAAGGTCTACTCTACTGTATGATCTAACACAAAGTACCCCTTTTCTCAAAGGTAAAAAAGTGCTCCCAAACTGATAAACATGTTTGTGGTTCAAGAAAGCAGCTCATTTCTCCTTCTCAAGGGGAATTAAGGATTAAGAATTAAGCAACATATATTGACCCAGCCAATAAAGCCCACATCTCATGAATTAATTTTAAAAAGTGCATTCGACAATTATACAAACATATAAAACCAGTGTTTACAAGATTGACAATTCAAACTTTAATGTAATCATATGGAGTTCGGACAACTCATCTTGACCCGAAGACTGCATATCCATCTGGAGAGGTACATTTTTTTTTGTTGTGTCCAGTTGACAACTCAGTTCTTTTGCTGTTAATTGTTGCTATTGAACATCTCAACATACCATAATCATCATATTGAAGTTTTCTTCCTCACTCTCTTTTTGCTTGATTGCTGTGTATTATATCGATCTGAGCTGACTTCTTTTCCTTTGCAATGTTAAACAATGATCAGTAGTGACTTCACATAATCATGGATAGTTGCTTATTTTAGAAATCTTTACAAGTATTCAGTATTTTTATTTGGATTTCAAACTTGCACTCTCTGTCTGTTGCACAGAGTCATCGTGTATCTTGTTCATTCTGGTCTATCTTTAAAGAAGAATATCTTACATGTCAGAGTGGTTTGAAAATTGGTTGCTGGACAAGATCATTTGCACTTTATCTTCTGAGTGTAAATTGTGCTGGAGGTAAAATTCCTTCACTGTTCCTTCTCCTTCCGTAGGAAGAACATTGAAAGACAATGTGAAATCATACAACTATACAGTATAAAGAGGCCCTTTGACCCACCAGGTTTGCACTAACAAAACAAAACCTACACTCGCCTCACTTTCCAGCTCTTGGCATGTAGCCTTATCTAAGTACTTTTTAAAGATTGTGAGGTCTGCCACCTCAACTGCCCTCACAGACAAAGTATCCCAGATTCCCACCACACTTCGAGTGAAAAAAAGATTTTCCCCAAATTGCCCACTGTGAAAATAGGGGATACAGTTCTATAGGGGGTGCAGGAACAGAGAAACCTGGGTGTGTATCGGTACAGATCACTGAACGTGACAGGACAGGTGAACAATAAAACATGCAGTGTCCTCAGCTTTGTTAGTAGGAGCATGAGTACAAGAGAGAGATGATGTTTAACTTGTATAAGTCACTTGTTAAACCTCAGCTGGAGTATTATGTATAGTTGTGGATGCCAAATTACAAAAAAAAAGTGAAAGTATTGGAGAGAGTGCAGAAACTGGTCACAAGAATGGTTCTAAGAATGAAAAACTTCAGTTAAGAGAATACATGGAAGAAATTTGGATTGTTCTCCTTAGAGAAAAGATGACTAAGAGAATTGACAGAGGTTTTCAAATTCGTGAATGGGACGGATAGAGTAGATGAGCAGAAGCTGTTCCTACAGGGAAAAGGAACAAGAACAAGAGGGCATAGGTTTAATGTGATGTGCAAAAGAAGGACGGTTGATGTGAGAAATAACATATTCACTCGGCAGATAGTTAGGGTATGGAATGCACTGCCTGGAAGTTTGGTGGAAGCAGGTTCATTGAAACACTCAAGAAGACATTGGATGATTTTTGAATAGAAATAGTGTGCAAGGGTATGTTCAAAAAGCAGGAAATCGGCAGTAGGCAATGATGCTCATTTGAAGAGCCACTGCAACATGATGGGCTGAATGGCCTCTTTCCACACCGTAATAATTCTATAATTGGTGATGCATGAAACTATAGAAATGTAACATAAAGTTCTTATTTTGTTGCTATGACTTTATAGTATGTACCATATGTTCTGCTAGTCTGAGCAAGGATAATGAAATAACAATCCAGTGACCTGGATCACTTCCCACATCATGTGCATAAGTTGAAATGGTTTGCCAGTGAATTACAGCCTTGCAGACTCTCATCTGTTCGGATATGCTGAAGGAACTGAATGCTGAATGCACTGAAAATAAAGATCATAATATTGTATTTATTAAGTTGCTAATTTGTTGAAGTGGAAAAATTGGAGAAGTAAACCATCACAAGAGTCTTCCCTGTGCATTGTAAATAAATCCATTGCTACCTCTGCCCAAGGAGTGGATGGAACATTGTGTGGATGTAATTGCTCACTACAGCAGTGGGATTGATAGTTAGGCATGCCTCACATACATTAACAAGTCATTACATGTCCTGATTTATCCTTGGACAGCACACAGACTCGTGCACCAGCCATATTATGCCCTTGGTGTAAAATTGCCATGTATTCTGTCTTAATGTTTTTGATGCAAAGAACGAAGAACAAAGAACAAAGAAAATTACAGTACAGGAACAGGCCCTTTGGCCCTCCAAGCCTGCACCGACATGCTGCCTGTCACAACTAAAACCCCCTACCCTACCGGGGACTGGATCCCTCTATTCCCATCCAATTCATGTATTTGTCAAGACGCCCTTTAAAAGTCACTATAGTATCTGCTTCCACTACCTTCCAAGCAGCGAGTTCCAGGCACCCACCACCCTCATTGGAAAAAACTTGCCTTGTACATCACCTTTAAACTTTGCCCCTCTCTCCTTAAACCCATGGCCTCTGTAACTGACTCTTCCACCCTGGGGAGAAGCTTCTGACAGTCCAGTCTGTCTATGCCCTTCATAATCTTGTAGACCCCTATCAGGTAGCCCCTCAACCTCCGTCTTTCCAGTGTGAATAACCCAAGTTTCTCCAATCTCTCCTCATAGCTGATGCCCTCCATACCAGGCAACATCCTGTTAAATCTTTTCTGTACCCTCTCCAAAGTCACCACATCCTTCTGGTAGTGTGGCAACCAGAATTGAACACAATATTCCAAATGCAGACTAACTAAGGTTCTATAAAGCTGCAACATTACTTGCTAATTTTTTAACTCAATGCCCTGGCTGATGAAGGCAAGCATGCTATATGCCTTGTTGACTACCTTTTTAACCTGCGTTGCCACTTTGCCTTGTACACACAAATCCCTCTGCCTATCAGTACTCTTAAGGGTTCTGCCATTTACTGTATATTTTCCATCTGGATTAGACCTTCCAAAATGTATTACCTCACATTTTTCTGGATTAAATTCCATCTACCATCTCTCTGCCCAAGTCACCAACTGATCTATATCTAGCTTTATTCTTTGATGGTCCGCATTGCTATCCGCAATTCCACCAATCTTTATGTCATTGGCAAACTTACTAATCAGACCAGTTACATTCTCTTCCAAATCATTTGTATATATTACAAACAGCAAAGATCCCAACACTGATCCCTAAGGAATGCCACTAGTCACAGATCTCCATTCAGAAATGCACCCTTCTACTGCTACCCTCTGTCTACGATGACCGAGCCAGTTTTTTATCCATCTTGCAAGCTCACTTCTGACCCTGTGTGACTTTACCTTCTGTATCAGCCTGCCATGAGGGATCTTGTCAAAGACCTTCCTTAAGTCCATGTTGACAACATCCACTGCCCTACCCTCATCAACCATCTTCGTCACTTCATCAAAAAACTCAACCAAGTTAGTGAGACACGACCTCCCCTTCACAAAATCATGTCGCCTCTCGCTAATACGCCCACTGATTTCCAAGTAGGAATAAATCTTGTCTCGAAGAATCTTCTCCAATAATTTCACTACCACCAATGTAAGGATCACCGGCCTGTAATTAGCTGGATTATCCTTGCCACCCTTCTTAAACAAAGGAACAACATTGGTTATTCTCCAATCCTCTGTGACCTCCCCTAAAGTCAGTGAGGATACAAAGATTCCCCTCAAAGCCCCAGCAATTTCCTCCCTTGCCTCTCTCAGTATGCTGAGTAATATCCCATCAGGCCCTGGGGCCTTGTCTACCTTAATATTTTTCAAGACCCCCAATACCTCCTACATTTTGATCTCATCATGACCCAAACTATTTACACACACTTCCCCAGACTCATCATCCACTAAGTCCTTCTTTATGGTGAGTACTGACACATAGTACTCATTTTTTAATACCTCACTCATTTCCTCTGGCTCCACACACAAATTCCCTTCCCTATCCTTGAGTGGGCCAACCCTCTCCCTATCTACCCTCTTTCTCTTTATATATGTGTAAAAAGCCTTGGGATTTTCCTTAATCCTGTTGTCCAATGACTTTTTAAGGCCCCCTTAGCCCTCCTGACTCCTTGCTTAAGTTTCTTTCGACTTTCCATGTATTCCACCCTTGCTTCCTGTGTTCCCAGCCTCCTAGCCTTGATAAATGCTCCCTTTTTCTTTTTGATTAGGCTCACAATATCTCTCGTTAGCTAAGATTCCCTAAGCTTGCCACACTTATCCTTCATCCTTAAAGGAATATGTCGTTCCTGAGTTCCCAGCAACTTACAATTGAAAGCCTCCCACATGCCATATGTTGATTTGCCCTCAGGCATCTGACTCCAATCTACATTCTTCAGTTCCTGCCTGATATTGTTGTAATTAGCTTTCCCCCAATTTATCACTTTCATCTGACAACTGCACCTATCTTTATCCATCAGTACCTTAAAGCTTACTGGATTGTGATCACGGTTCCCAAGCTGCTCCTCTATTGAGACGTCGATCAGCTGGCCAGGCTCATTCCCCAATACTAGGTCCAGTACAGCCCCTTTCCTGGTTGGACTATCTACATACTGTTTCAAGAAGCCCTCCTGGATGCTCCTTACAAACTCTGCCCCATCCGGACTCCAAGCGCTAAGTGAATCCCAGTCAATACATGGAAAGTTAAAATCACCCACGACAACAACCCTGTCACTTTTACATCTTGCCAAAATCTGCTTACATATCTGTTCTTCTATCTCCCGCTGGCTGTTGGGAGGCCTATAGTAAACCCCAAACATTGTGATTGCACCCTTTCTGTTTCTGAGCTCAACCCATATTGCCTCACTGTATGAGCCATCTGAGGTGCCCTCCCATAGTACAGCTGTGATATCTCCTTAACAAGTAGTGCAACTTCCTCACCCCTTTTATATCCCACCTGCAACATCTGTATCCTGGAACGTTAAGCTGGCAATCCTGTCCCTCCCTTAACCAAGTCTCTGTGATAGCAACAACATCATGGTTTCAAGTACTCATTAAATGAGTACTATGTGGATTACTCAAGTAATCCAAGCTCTTAGTCCATCTGCTTTACCTGTTACACTTCTTGCATTGAAACAGACACACTTCAATCCACCAGATCCGCTTTGATCAGCAACCATATCCTGCCTGCTCTTCCTCTGAGTCTTACTGGCCCTATTCTTTACTTCCCTTTCAGTCCATTCACCATGGTATTAGGACTTTTTTGCCCTTGAAAATGACTTGTCATGACATACCAAGTTCACCTCCATGACCGAAATGAATTAATCTTCTCAGGTATGTGTGTAATGCTATCAGTCCACTTCTGGATAATGGTCTTTTGCAACTCCTGTAGTTGCTCATCTTCACCAGTTGCCAAATGCAACTGTTCACAATGGCTCTGGCCAAAGAGGAACAGATCAAATTTGAGAATGTCTTCAACTGATTCAGTTGTATCCCAAAGGACTGTTCCAAATCTGTGTGTACTTCAAGCCCTGTTATGACTGGGCAATTGGTATTAACCAAGTGAAAGATTTTGAGAAGCCAACATCACAGTAATCGTTGAATTGTTGCAGTGCAGAAGGAGACCATTCAGCCCATTTCTAAATAAAATGCAACTACTTTCAAGCTGGGAGAAACTTCTAATGTTGGAATCATAGTCATAGAATCATACAGCACCGAAATAAACCCTTCCGTCCAACCAGGCCATGCTGAATATAATCCGAAACTAAACTAGTCCCAGCTGCCTGCTCCCAGGCCATATCCCTCTAAACCTTTCTTATTCATGTATTATCAAAATATCTTTTAAATGTTGCAATTGTAGTGTTGCAAATATAAGGAAGGCTGAAAGTTACAATCTTGTACTCAGCAGCGAACATTATTTTTCTGGTCCCCGAAAATAACAGGTTCCTGCAGTGCTGATTTGAAAAAAAAGATTAATGGCACTCAAAAGACAGCTGCAAAGCTTTTCTAAATGAAAATACAGACAGAAAAAAAATGCTCAAAAATAATTTTCTACATATACAAGTTTTACCTGTATCTAAATATCAGTTTGTGTGTTGCAATTTGCACTGGCTCTATTTCCGAATGCCAATCCTCTGACTTTTTCTGATGTCCCCACACACCATATCTATCCAAATAATTATCCAATGTTCCCTTCAACACCTCAATTTAACCTTCCTCTACCACCATTTCAGGCAGTGCATTCCATACCCTAACTATACACTGTGTTGAAAAAGTCTTTTTTTTCCATTATCGCCTTTGCTTTGTTTGTACATAATTTTATATTTACATCTTGACACTGCAGTGTGATACTGGCAAAGCACAGAATATGTGAACTGATACATGCTGGGGCAGGGTCTTTCATAGACTGAAGTACCAAGTAGCACTTGTTGAGGTGCATGTTCTTCAGGTAATAAAGTTTCTGGTCATCTTGTACCATTGACATAATGTTTGAAGTTAACAATATGGAAAGCTTGATCATCTTCTGAAATCTGTCTTTTGTTTAGTTGGCCCTGAACCTCATGGGAGTGTTTACATCTGTATATCTCCACAACACTTTCCTTGCTACCAGCATTGTATTGGTCACCTGTATTTTGTACTGGGCTCCAATTTGGCTTTTGAAATCAGATATTCCAGATACCCTGTCTACCTGTGACAGGGTGGTAAAGAAGGTGTTTGGCATACCTGCCTTCATTGGTCAGACCATTGAGAATACGAAATAGAACATCATGTTGCTGTTGTACAACATTCGTTTGGACACTTTTAGAGTACTGTTTGCACTTCTGGTTGCCCTGCTACAGGAAGGATATTATTAAGTTAGAGAGGGTGCAGAAAAAATTCACAAGGATGTTACTGGGACTGGAGGGTTTGAGTTGTAAGCAAAGGCTAGATAGGCTAGGACTTTCTTCACTGGCGCACAGGATGTTGAGGGGTGACCTTTTAGAGGTCAAAAAGTCATGAAGGGGCATAGATAAGGTGAATAGCAAAGATCTTTTCCTTGAGGTGGGGTGGTGGGGGGAGGCTCAAAGCTAGGAGGCATAATTTTAAGGTGAGAGGAGATAGATTTATAAAGAATCTGAGTGGCAACATTTTCACAGAGGGTGGTTTGTATATGGAATGAACTGCCAGAGGAAGTGGTAGATGCGGATACAGTTAGAACATTTGAAAGTCATTTGGACAGGTACATGAAGAGGAAAAGTTAAAAGGGATTTGGGCCAAATGCAGGCTAATGGGACGTGTTCAGTTTGGGAAACCTGGTTGACATGGATGAGTTAGACGGAAAGATCTGTTTCCTTGTTGTATGACTCTGTGACTCTATGTTAAATATCCCTTTGGTGTCACATGCTTTGTAGATGTCTGGAAATGCTAGACTGTTTTTGATTACGTGCAATACTCTGCATCTGTTATGGATCTTGTGGTTTGGTAAAATTTGTTGAGCATAGCAATAGAGTTGGCTGCACTTAAAGCATGTATTTGTCGTTGGCCTACCACTATGACTACATACATGCATCTGTCTTCAAGTAATTCATCAGTGGTATGGTCCTTTTTCTTACACAGTAGATAACTCTACAGGGCATGGAGGTAACTAATAATTCAATGAGTCTCTCAGAGAGTTGTTCTTTGAAAAAGTCATACTCGTGCTCTTTGCTGCAATACCTGCTACAAAATAGTCAATAGATTCTTGGGGGCACTGTCTGTATGGTATGAGTAGGAGGCTGTTAATCCTGAAGTGAATTTTTAACTTGAGCTGATCTTTGAGTACCTTCCAGATCTTTCCTAGATCTTCCTGATTGTCCACAGAAAGACCAGATGTTGTCACTCTGCGAAGCCCCTTTTTTGCTAAGGGCAAGCAAGATTTTCAGAGCTGTCTTGCCAGAATCATCTATCGTTCAATCTGTAATATAAGATCAATAGAATTACTTGAATAGCTGTAATGCAATAAAAGTGTAATTGACCACTCAGTCAATAATGAAGTTTTTGACTTCCTTTTCTCTTTGGATATTTTTTTTTGAAAAAAAAGCAGATTGAAGTGCAATGAAGTTTTTTTGCTGAGTTTTCTTCTTTCTCCTTTAATTTTCCCTTTTTCTACATCTGTTTTCCTTTATTTTTGCCTGTTGCTGTTCCTTTCTTGGCTTTGCTCCCTTTAAAACAGGCATGTAGTTGTAACTAGTTGTAACTAGATCAGCAACTAGATGGTATCCACATAGCATAAGGAATGATGACATTATGGGGGCTTTGATCTATTTTTGTTCTAAATTAGAAGGACAAAATGAAGAAACCAACTGACAGAGAACAAAGAACAAAGAAAATTTGCAGCACAGGAACAGGCCCTTTGGCCTTCCAAGCCTGTGCCGATCCAGATCCTCTATCTAAACCTGTCGCCTATTTTCCAAGGATCTGTATCCCTCTGCTCCCTGCCCATCCATGTATCTGTCTAGATACATCTTAAATGACACTATCATGCCCGCCTCTACTACCTCCGCTGGCAACGCATTCCAGGCACCAACCACCCTCTGCGTAAAGAACTTTCCACACATATCTCCCTTAAACTTTTCCCCTCTCACCTTGAAATCGTGACCCCTGGTAATTGAATCCCCCACTCTGGGAAAAAACTTCTTGCTATCTACCCTGTCTATACCTCTCATGATTTTGTAGACCTCAATCAGGTCCTCCCTCAATCTCCACCTTTCTAACATAAATAATCCTAATCTACTCAACGTGTGATATGTGGGAGGCTTTTAAAGAAAGGTTGATTAGCGTGCAGGAGAGACATGTTCCTGTGAAAATGAGGGATAGAAAGGGCAAGATTAGGGAACCATGGATGACAGGTGAAATTGTGAGACTAGCTAAAGAGGAAAAAGGAAGCATACATAAGGTCTAGGCGACTGAAGACAGACAAAGCTTTGGAAGAATATCGGGAATGTAGGGCAAATCTGAAACGAGGAATTAAGAGGGCTAAAAGGGGACATGAGATATCTTTAGCAAACATGGTTAAGGAAAATCACAAAGCCATTTATTCATATATAAAAAACAAGAGAGTAACTAGAGAAAGGATTGGCCCACTTAAGGACAGAGAAGGAAAGTTATGCGTTGAGTCAGAGAAAATGGGTGACATTCTTAATGAGTACTTTGCATTGCTATACACCAAGGAGTGGGACATGACGGATGTTGAGGTTAGGGATAGATGTTAGATTACCCTAGATCAAGTCGGCATAAGGAGGGAGGAGGTGTTGGGTATCCTAAAAGGCATTAAGGTGGACAAGTCTCCAGGTCCTGATGGGATCTATCCCAGGTTATTGAGGGAAGCGAGAGAGGAAATAGCAAGGGCCTTAACAGATATCTTTGCAGCATCCTTAAACACGGGTGAGGTCCCGGAGGACTGGAGAATTGCTAACGTTGTGCCCTTGTTTAAGAAGGGTAGCAGGGATAATCCAGGTAATTATCGACTGGTGAGCCTGACGTCAGTGGTAGGGAAGCTGCTGGAGAAAATACAGAAGGATAGGATCTATTCCCATTAGGAACAAAATGTGCTTGTCAGTGATAGACAAGATGGTTTTGTGCAGGGAAGGTCATGTCTTACCTACTTAAGAGAATTATTTGAGGATGTGACAATGTTGATTGATGAGGGAAAGGCTGTAGATGTCATATACATGGACTTCAGTAAGGCATTTGATAAGGTTCCCCATGGCAGGCTGATGGAGAAAGTGATGGGGTCCAGGGTGTGCTAGCTAGATGGATAAAAAAACTGGCTAGGCAACAGGAGACAGAGAGTAGTAGTGGAAGGGGGTTTCTCAAATTGGAGACCTGTGACCAGTGGTGTTCCACAGGGATCTGTGCTGGGACCACTGTTGTTTGTGACATACGTAAATGATTTGGAGGGAGGTATAGGTGGTCTGATTAGCAAGTTTGCAGATGACACGAAGATTGGTGGAGTAGCAGATAGTGAAGGGGACTGTCAGAGATTACAGCAGAATATAGACAGATTGGAGAGTTGGGCAGATAAATGGCAGATGGAGCTCAATCCGGGCAAATGCAAGGTAATGCATTTTGGAAGATCTAATTCAAGAGCAAACTATACAGTAAATGGAAAAGTCCTGGGGAAAATTGATGTACAGAGAGATCTGGGTGTTCAGGTCCATTGTTCCCTGAAGGTGGCAAAGCAGGTCAATAGAGTGGTCAAGAAGGCATACGGCATGCTTTCCTTCATCGGATGGGGTATTGAGTACAAGAGTTGGCAGGTCATGTTACAGTTGTATAAGATTTTGGTTCGGCCACATTTCGAGTACTGCGGACAGTTCTGGTCGCCACATTACCAAAAGGATGTGGATGCTTTGGAGAGGGTGCAGAGGAGTTTCACCAGGATGTTGCCTGGTATGGAGGGTGCTAGCTATGAAGAAAGGTTGAGTAGACTAGGATTATTTTCATTAGAAAGACGGAGATTGAGGGGGGACCTGATTGAGGTCTACAAAATCATGAGGGGTATAGACAAGGTGGATAGCAAGAAGCTTTTTCCCAGAGTGGGGGACTCAATTACTAGGGATCATGAGTTCAAAGTGAGAGGAGGAAAGTTTACGGGAGATATGTGTGGAAAGTTCTTTACGCAGAGGGTGGTGAGTGCCTGGAACACGTTGCCAGCAGAGGTGG
>JAHRHZ010000162.1:2068198-2131686 GCA_024137785.1 Ginglymostoma cirratum
TACGCAGAGGGTGGTGAGTGCCTGGAACACGTTGCCAGCAGAGGTGGTTGACGCAGACACGTTAGTATCTTTTAAGACATATCTGGACAGGTACGTGGATGGGCAGGGAGCAAAGGGATACAGACCCTTAGAAAATAGATGACAGGTTTAGACAGAGGATCTCAATCGGCGCAGGCTTGGAGGGCCGAAGGGCTTGTTCCTGTGCTGTAATTTTCTTTGTTCTTTGTTCTTCTTTGTTCTCTCTTCGTAGCTATCAACCTCCATACCAGGCAACATCCTGGTGAACCTCCTCTGCACCGTCTCCAAAGCATCCACATCCTTTTGGTAATGTGCCGACCAGAACTGTACACAGTATTCCAAATACGGTCGAACCAAAGTCCTATACAATTGTAATACGACTTGCCAACTCTTGTACTCAATACCCCATTCGATGAATGAAAGCATGCTGTATGCCTTCTTGACCACTCTATCGACCTGCGTTGCCACCTTCAGGGTACAATGGACCTGGACACCCAGATCTCTCTGTGTATCAATTTTCCCCAGGGCTTTTCCATTTACCGTATCGTTCGCTCTTGAAATGGATCTTCCAAAATGCATCACCTCGCATTTACCTGGATTGAACTCCATCTGCCATTTCTCCGCTCAACTCTCCAATCTATCTATATTCTGCTGCATTCTCCGACAGTCCCCTTCACTATCTGCTACTCCACCAATCTTAGAGTTGTCTGCAAACTTGCTAATCAGAACATTTATACCTTCCTCCACATCACTTATGAATATCACAAACAACAGTGGTCCCAACACGGATCTCTGTGGAACACCACTGGTCACAGTTCTTCATTTTGAGAAACTCCCTTCCACTACAACTCTCTGCCTCCTGTTGCCCAGCAGTTCTCAATCCATCTAGCTAGTACACCCTGCACCCCATGCGACTTCACTTTCTCCATCAGCCTACCATGGGGAACCTTATCAAACACCTTACTGAAGTCCATGTATATGACATCCACAGCCCTTCCCTCATCTATCAAGTTTGTCACTTCCTCAAAGAATTCTATTAAGTTGGTAAGACATGACCTTCCCTGCACAAAACCTTTGGATACAGGTAAGGCTGAGTAGAAATTCAGAACTGCAGGAATCTGTTTTTTTTTCAGGAGTCAAGAGAAATAATGTTCATCGCTTAGTATAGGATTTCAGCCTTGTTTGTATTAGAAGTTTCATCTAGCTTGAAAGCAGTTACATTTTATTAGAAATAAATTAGCTTTGAGTCATATACTCACAGTAGCTGGTAATACTGAAAGTTCAAATTCTTTGACGTGCAGAGCTGATATTCAGTTGATTTTCAATTAAGTTTTAAAATATCTACCACCAAAACCTTGTAGGCTTCTTTATAAATAGACAAAAAGATACTAGCATAGTAGGTAATATTTGGCCTCATCAGAGACTGTATGCCCCAGGCTGACAATACTGTTTTCTCAATGTACTAATCATCTTTTTTCTTTTCTTCTTCCTTTCTTCTTCATCATCGAGGCTGGAGTGCTGTCAACAGGGTTGTGGCTGCAGTGTTGGCAGCGTGGACCAGGACTCCTAAGGGCAGTGGTAGTGCCTGGAGCCTGGACTTTTGGCAGCTGTAAGCCCACAGCCTGGACTCCTGGCAGCGGTAGACTCCAAGCCTAGATTCTTGGCGTTGACGATGCCCAGAACAGACTCCTGGCAGCGGTAAACTCGAAGCCTGGACTGTTGGCAGCGGCAGTGCCCAGAGAAGGGACTCCTGGAAGCAGTAGGCCCCTAAGCCTGGATTCTTGGTGGTGGTGGTGGTGCCTGGAGCAGGGACTCCTGGCGGTGCTGGCCTACAGCCTGGACTGTTGGCAGTGTCAGCGAAGAGGCAGCAGCAGCAGAGCCAGGGTCATCTGGGGCATTGGTGTCATTGTTGCTGTTCCCGAAGCAGGGCTCCTTGAGGACCAGGACATCTTCTGGAGACCTTACAGAAGCTCCGAAGCCATGTTTGGACCCCAATTTGAAAAGAAGATGAACTCTTATTTAACAATTTCCTTTTACACTTATTGAACCTCAAAATGGCACTGGATTGCGGCGACAAAACATTTTTCATTGTATCTTCAAGAAATATGTGACAATAAATAAATTATTCATTCATTCACATTGCTACTTATCATTGATGTGCTTTTTGTCTCCTGCAGGATGTCTTTACCCGATGGGCCAATGCTTACGCCTGTAACATAAGAATATAGGGTGGATAAATGGGTAGTGAAAAATTCAACAAGGCATTTATTAAAGCTCACTGTTATATACAAACATTAGATTTAAGACATTTCCTGCTGCCACCTGGCACGAGGGACCTGGGTTCAATCCCACCCTCAGTCTGTCTGTGTTAGTATATTCTCTCCATTTTGCATGGGTTTCCGCCAGATGCTCTGATTTCTTCCCACAGAGTAAGACTAGAGTAAGATTCAGGCCAGTGAAGGACAGTAGTGGGAAGTTGTACGTGGAGTCCGAAGAGATAGGAGAGGCACTAAATGAATATTTTTCGTCAGTATTCACACATGAAAAAGACAATGTTGTCAAGGAGAATGCTGAGATACAGGCTATTAGACTAGACAGGATTGAGGTTCACAAGGAGGAGGTGTTAGCAATTCTGGAAAGTGTGAAACTAGATTAGTCGCCTGGACCAGATGGGATTTATCCTAGGATTCTCTGGGAAGCTAGGGAGGAGATTTCAGAGCCTTTGGCTTTGATCTTTATGTCGTCATTGTCTACAGGAATAGAGGATAGCAAATGTTGTCCCCTTGTTCAAGAAGGGGAGTAGAGACAACCCTGGTAATTATAGACCAGTGAGCCTTACTTTGGTGTGGGTAAAGTGTTGGAAAGGATTATAAGAGATAGGATTTATAATCATCTAGAAAGGAATAACTTGATTAGGGATAGTCAACACGGTTTTGTGAAGGGTAGGTCATGTCTCACAAACATTGAGTTCTTTGAGAAGGCGACTAAACAGGTGGATGAGGGTAAAGCGGTTGATGTGGTGTATATGGATTTCAGTAAAGCGTTTGATAAGGTTCCCCACAATAGGCTATTGCAGAAAATTCGGAGGCATGGGATTGAGGGTGATTTAGCGGTTTGGATCAGAAATTGGCTAGCTGTAAGAAGACAGAGGGTAGTGGTTGATGGGAAATGTTGATCCTGGAACTCAGTTACTACTGGTGTACCACAAGGATCTGTTTTGGGGCCACTGCTGTTTGTCATTTTTATAAATGACCTGGATGAGAGCGTAGAAGGATGGGTTAGTAAATTTGCAGATGACACTAAAGTTGGTGGAATTGTGGATAGTGCAGAAGGATGTTGCAGGTTACAGAGGGACATAGATAAGCTGCAGAGCTGGGCTGAGAGGTGGCAAATGGAGTTTAATGCGGAAAAGTGTGAGGTGATTCACTTTGGAAGGAGTAACAGGAATACAGAGTACAGGGCTAATGGTAAGATTCTTGGTAGTGTGGACGAGCAGAGAGATCTCGGTGTCCATGTGCATAGGTCCCTGAAAGTTGCCACCCAGGTTGATAGGGTTGTTAAGAAGGCGTACGGTGTGTTAGGTTTTATTGGTAGAGGGATTGAGTTTCGGAGCTGTGAGGTCATGTTGCAGCTGTACAAAACTCTGGTGCGGCCTCACTTGGAGTATCGCGTACAGTTCTGGTCACCGCATTATAGGAAGGATGTGGAAGCATTGGAAAGGGTGCAGAGAAGATTTACCAGGATATTGACTGGTAAGGAGGGAAAGTCTTATGAGGAAAGGCTGAGGGACTTGAGGCTGTTTTCCTTAGAGAGAAGATGGTTAAGAGATGACTTAATAGAGACATACAAGATGATCAGAGGATTGGATAGGGTGGACTGTGAGAGCCTTTTTCCTCGGATGGTGATGGCTAGCACGAGGGGACATAGCTTTAAATTGAGGGGTGATAGATATAGGACAGATGTCAGAGGTAGATTCTTTACTCAGAGAGTAGTAAGGGCATGGAATGCCCTGCCTGCAACAGTAGTAGACTTGCCAACTTTAAGGGCATTTAAATGGTCATTGGATAAACATATGGATGATAATGGAATAGTGTAGGTTAGATTGGCTTCAGATTGGTTTCACAGGTCGGCGCAACATCGAGGGCCGAAGGGCCTGTACTGCACTGTAATGTTCTATGTTCTATATGTTCCAAAGAGGTAAAGTGAATGGTTAGAAACAATAATTGAGCAGGAAATACTATTGACAAGATAAACATTAGTTGATTGTTCAGTATGATGGCCAACAAGTGAGTTCCAGTGACTGTCAGAATGGGTAAGGGGGAAGAGTATGAAAGCACAGTACAAGTGCTGATAGCAAGTCCAGAAGTGACTTTTGCTTTAGAAATAAATAAGCAATAAAGACATAACCCTTCATAGTAAAGAAGGGATGTCTCACAATCCTGACAGTAAAAAATGAGTAGAAGCTGTAGCTTCAATTGATTAGAGAATGAAAGCTGCAGGACAGACTCTGAATCAAAACAGAAACAGAAATTCTTATGATTGTGAAGTTGAGTTACATATAAAAATATAAATCAGTGGAAATATATGTTTTAGTTAATGTCCTTAGTTGATCTGAAGAGCATGGAACCAGTCATTTTTGATGATTCTTTGCATACCTTCCTGATGGCAATTCTAGTCCAGCTGTCATTGTAATATTCGAACGGATGAAAATAGGAGTGGTGCCTTTTAGCTTAGGGAGCTATGAAAATAGAAAGAGTTGTTAAAAGTAATGTAGCTGCTGAAACACTGGCTCGAGTACTGGTAGTGCATATATATTTTAGGTTGTCAAATATTTCAAGTGAGACTCTATTGAAGAGCATATTGAAGATTAGGAATCCATTAAATGTTATGTTTATAATCATTCATTGGGGTTATGCACATTCTAGGGAAAAGGTGAGAAAGATAATTACAGACTAACCTTGAAATAAATATCGAACAGAAAGTAATCTCTAAAATTAAATGAATACGAAAGTGATTAACATTCTGTTTTGTAAAAAAAAATCTTTTTCTACTGTAAAGACTCCCCGTACCTTTTCTTTATTGATATCTGTATTTTTGATTGCAAACTGACATTGGAAAGAACACGTTTAAAAGTCAAGGATTGTTGAAGGATTGTTGCACTTTTTAAAAGCAAGTGACCAGACACTCATTGTTAGTGCTGTTTGCACAGATATTTGTTGAGTGGCATGGTGGTTCAGTGGTTAGCACTGCTGCCTCACAGTGCCAGGGGCCTAGGTTTGATCCCAGCCTCAGCCCTGTGCGGAGATTGCGCATTCTCCCCATGTCTGTGTGGGTTTCCTCTAGGTGTTCTGGTTTCCTCCCACAGTCCAAAGTTGTGCAGGTTAGGTGGATTGGCTATGCTAAATTGCCCATAGTTTTCTGGGATATTTAGGTTAGGTGTATTAGATATGGGAAATGCAGGGGTAGGGGAATAGGTCTGGGTGGGATGCTCTTCAGAGGGGTGGTGTGGACTTGTTGGACCAAAAGGCCTGCTTCTGTAGGGATTCTATGATTCTGTTCAAGCAGTAATGGAAACCTGGTTACAGACAAACTGGGGCTAAGGGACTGGGTACAAATAAAGATTTGGCCAGAAACAAGTAGCTGATTGGTTTGTGTACAAATGACCAGTTCTCAATGACAAAGGCCTTCGGCCTTCTGCCTTCTACCAACACATATCCAGTTGGCTCCTAGGTAGCTGAATACCTTGTGGCTACGAATATTTGAGTCAGAAGCAATTGGACCTCTGCAATGAAAGGAGCTGTATTCTAGTCTGCAACAATAAGCATCTGAAGTTTAAAAGTAGCCAGTTTTATTTTTCCTTCAGCAGTTTCTGCAAGCTGTGGCTCTTAAGAGATTTTATAAGAACGAACCAACCACCTTGTAGCTTTTGCAAGCAAGTGGAAGTATCTAGAAAAGAAGAATAATGGAGCAACATAGCCTTACAAGCCTAAAGGACCATCTCAGCGAATCTGTGAGCAGGGACCACTGAACTGCCTTCCAAGTCTTTCCCTCCAGTAATTACACTCAATTTTTTTCCCAGTCTGTGTCTGTCTGTGCATTTTTGTTGAGGAATGCTTATAAGGAGGTTGGAGTTTTCACTATTAGAGATACATGTTGATAGTTCATAATTGTTTCTGCAGTTAGTATCTATTTATTTGTGATTAATAGTAATTCTTGTTAAGCACAGAAACCTGGTCTGTGCTTTCTACCAACCTGGATCTAAAAGACAAATAAATCAGGGAATTTTACATATTTTTATAAAATCTTTAATTTTTATGATGACTCTGGGAATACTGGGGCTTGATTTCCAATGGGCTACCACAGCAGGATGCAATAGTACAAAAAAAATTATGAGAAGTCTTAGAAGTGAGGTGAATCTCACAATGTATCACTTTGTACAAATGTGGAGATTTTAATTTCATTTGTTTTGAAATTTTGATTGTGTATATTAACTCTAACTTTTGCTTAAAGAGAGAAGGGAATCTGTTAATTGCAGATATTTTCTAAACAATCCATTAAGAGACTTTATTACACACTGTAGAGCAGGTTGCACACTGGATCGCTGCCTCACAGCGCCAGGGACCCAGGTTTGATTCAAGCCTTGGGTGACAGTCTGTGTGAAGTTTGGACATTCTCCCCATGTCTGTGTGGATTTCCTCTGGATACCCTTTTCCTTCCACAGTCCAAAGATATGCATGTTGAGTGGATTGGCCATGCCAAATTGCCTATACTATCCAGGGATGTGTAAATTAGTTGGATTAGCCACGAGAAATGTTGGGTTACAGGAATAGGATGGGGGGTTGTTTCTGGGTGGGATGCTCTTCGGAGAGTCAGTGTGGACCTGTTGATCTGAATGGCCCGTTTCCACACTGTAGGGATTCTATTAAAACCCATGTCTCCTGGCTTAGTAGTTGAAGAAGAAACAAACCACACTTTCAAGTGGGACAACATTTACTATCATAGGAGAAGCCAAACTGAGGACAGCCAGGGAATTCTTGGAGGCTTGGCATTCATCCACGGACTCCATCAACGAACACATTGAATCAGACCTGATATACTGACCATTACAAGGCACAGACAGAACCAAAACCTACCGGAAGCAACAAACACCAGAGCATATAAATTCAAACCGGCACAAGGCAACAGCATTTCACAGGAGGCTCCACAGCACTGAGGGTGTCACCTAGCAAGGGGATGAAATGTCTGCTATCAAATCCCCCAACTCAGCAAACACACCAAACTCCTTTAATTGGTTTAATTTTATGCCGGTTGTTGGCATTAATTGGAGTTTCAATTGAGCACATATGGAGGGATATTGAAACTATGGTTATTGAGTTAAGAGGTGCCTGCTTGTAATATTCAACTCTGTCAACCTAAGACTTCGTAAAGATTCACTTCAGTACTATCCTTTGATAACCAACTTCCTGAAATATATCAAGGAAAGTTGTGTCGAAAGGGGGATGATTTGTTCTCTGTGTTTTCAAAGCTTGTGTTGCAAAACCTAGCCATTTTTATAATTTATGGATTCTTGGGAATATTAAAAAACCTACAGAAATGGATGTCACAGATTGAATACCTACACATCGTGCTTTTTCTAGATATTTTAATAAACCTGTTCAGCCAAGTTGTAACACGCCTCTGAAGCAGGTGGGACTTGAATCCAGGCTGTCTGGCTCAGAGGAAGGGACACTACCACTGCACCGTAAGAGTGCTTTTTCTAAACTTACCTATATAGATGCTCAGTCATAGGTAATGTATTGCCAACAAGCGATCAAAGATGCTGGGAGAAATAAGAAATTTAAAAAGAAGAAATCAGATACCAAAAAAGTCAGCAACTATGCCAACAGATCTTTATGTTTCTACAACTAACTCAGACAGGGTAAAATTATGGAGGCGGCTGCCTGAACATCTTAGGTAGAGGCCTTTGTTATACAGTAACCGAATTAACAGGTTTATTGAGCTTGGAACTGCAGGCGTTTGATTCAGATACTGTTTTCAGATACCTGAAACATTGTTAAGCAATGAGTCAGATGGATGAGTGTTTTTACTGTAGCGTTGATAATAAATAGCACTCTGGGTGCTATTCAACAAAGGTATTTTCTACTCAGCACGATGTAAAACATGAACAAAGTTTCCAACTCAAACATTCAACTAAAACTTGGACTGAAACCGAAATAGTTAGTTCAATATTCATTGGTCGCTTCAAACAGATTGCGCCAACATGTTGATCTATCCATCATTCATTGTCATTCAGCAACATGTCAAATCTATATCTGGCATTCCAATGGAGAAACATATCTGTCAGCACAAGAATATTTGCTGAATGATGACATGATTTGGCACAAAGCCATAAAGTTGCTAGAGGCAACAACGTGTGGAGCTGGATGAACTCAGCAGGCCAAGCAGCATCATAGGAGCAGGAAAGCTTGGGCAACCTGTTTGATTTGAAAACATGGAGAAAGATTAAAACAGTGCAAAATCACTCTATATAAAAGCCATGAAATGTTTAATAATAGTTCAATGGGGCCTCATTCAGTATTATAGTGAAGAAAGTATATAGGATGGGTTTAATGGTAAATTCAATACAATCTACTGAGCATATCCACTTGCAAGATACCTTTACTTGGCTCAAGAAAGCTGTCAAGAGGTCAGCAGCTGCAAAAATGTTGGTGACATCCACATGGCAGTACAATGCAAAACGTTATATTGCAATAAATGTGTGTGTGAAGGAACAAAAGTGTAGGAAAGAGGAAAAATATTGAAAAACAATGATGCTCACTGACTTTCACAATTAACTTGTTACAATCAGAATGGGGTAAATCTCATCAATTCCTGTGGGTCTAGACAGGATATCCAAACTGTTAAGCTCCCTGGTGAGGAGGGATAAACTAGTCCCCTTTCTTTATTTACCCATCCCCGTGGTTAGTTGTAACAAGTGTTCTTCCAGAAGCAAATAAAACATATGTTTTAAAAAGGAGCCAATTTAAATTTAACCAGACTTAAATGAATTAACAAATTTTAATTTATTAAATACTAAATGTATGTAGAATTAGTAACACAAGATATAAATACACAAGGATTAGAAATAAAAGTTTTTTTTAAAAAATACACACAGAAGTACATATCAGTATCTGAGTTGTTGGCTAAGATAGTTGAGCATTGCTGTTGTTGCAGTAGAAGGTTACAAGTAGACTTGGTGCTGATAATTGAACAGTCATTATTTTGTGATGCTTGGGTTTGTAGGCTTGTTGAAGTCCCAGTGCCTTTCAACTGTGATTGAATTCCAGCATTCAGGGTGAGAGAGAGTCCTTTGTTGTCCTGGTTCCTGTTTAGCAGGATTGCAGCGGATGGAGTTAAGTCTGGGTAGTTACCTGCAACACTGGGGTAACTAGTTTTTTGGCTATGCTAAACTGCATGCAAATACTTGAAACAGGCTTTTAAACATTCTTTCTGTTTAGCTCTGGAGGGTAAAACAATTCATGTCTGCAAGAGGTAGTTTTTCTGCCATGAGTGTAGGGACAGGCGGCCCCTCATTATCTCTTCTTGAAAAGTTTCTCCCATTTTGGAGTTTCACTGACGTGTGTGACATTCCATTGACAGTCACCGAACTGGCACATTATTTCTGCAACAATCCTTTCAAAACCAACACGTTTCAGAATTCGAAGTGAAAATTGTCTATAAATATTTCAGGGTCTGACCCATCATAACAACCTCCACACCCAGGATCTCCAAGGTCTACTCTACAGAGTCTGGAATCAGGTGGGTTTGTGACCAGTCTGGTCTGTATGCACTGCATGTTATAAACGTGAAATCGCCTCCTACATGTGTAGTGAGATTGGTTGGGATGTTAAATAAACTTCAAGACATCTGTTTCAACAAGAAACTGGCTCTGTCGTATATGCTACATGGGCTAACAAATAGAAAACTAAAGTGCAACATGCTGACAGTGATGGTAGCAGCAAGTGAGCACTAAAAGCTTGTGGTGACTGCTAGCTATTGGCAGTAAGTGCATCTTAATAAAGGCTGAAATAGTGACAACAGTGTGGCGGTTGCAAAAGATCCTTTTCCTAACAGTAAATCTGTCAAGTTCAGAGCTGAAGTTACAATTACAATAAAATTGAACGTACTAACATGAAGCATAGTCCCTCAAAAGCAGCAAGAAACATCTGTAAGTACTCTACCCCTCTATCTATTTCAAATAAAACTACCTGTTTACAAATGGCCAAGGACAGCTCTGCTTTTAAAAAGGCAGTTTATTAATGCTAAAGGGCACCCCTAATCTAACAAAATAATCCTAGAACAAGGTATGGAAAACACACAAACAAAAATTCTACACTAAAGAAGCCTTATCTGTGTTATTTAATTTAGCCATTTCTTTTCACAAAACAGGTGTGATAATAAAAAAAAAAGGCAGTACACCATCTTTGCCGCTTGTTGCGAAGTTGGGTAGGGTATTAGTGGATTGGGAGGCAGGAAGTTAGAATTCCTTGTTTGTAAAATGGTAAGGGGGAAAGCATTGCATGGTTCCTTTAAAAGATCCTTCTATGCTCCTTCTATGCTTAGATGTTTAAAATGGATGTCTGTGAGCAAAAGCTTGAAAGTTTATAAGTACACAGACAGCGCCTGAATTGAAACATTTATATCGAAAGGTCATACAGTTAGCAGGCCTAGCTTTTAACCAAGCTTTTGAATTTAACCAATCAATTTGAACTAGGTACTTAGATACCAAAATCCTATTAAATTTAAGTCTGATGGTTTTGACCACACAGGACAAATCCTATTATAAGTAATATTTATATGTCATCAAGGGTGTAAAAAGAAGGGGGCAGTTGGACAAGGACCCCAGAGCTAGCTGCCATCTGCCCAAGCTAACTGTCCTCACCTGTCAAGACAGAATCGCCGGCTCTCACAGTCTCCTCTATGTTTTAGAGAAAGCACCATCTAAATAATAACGGTAACAACAGCACAACTAGTTAATATTCTGAGATAGTGGGAACTGCGGATGCTGGAGAATCTGAGATAACAAGGTGCAGAGCTGGATGAACACAGCAGGCCAAGCAGCATCAGAGGAGCAGGAAAGCTGACAAAGAAGGGTCCAGACGCGAAATGTCAGCTTTCCTGCTCCTCTGATACTGCTTGGCCTGCTGTGTTCATCCAGCTCTACACCTTGTTATCTTAGTTAATATTCCCAACAGGAGAATCAATGGGGAAGGCACAGAACATTCCAGAAGACATGTAACCTGGCTGTAATTCTGAGAGACTAAATTCTTTTTTTATATTTAAGTGGGACTTCTATTTATTGGAGCAGCATACCATTAGAATCTTGCTTTATTCAGGAATAGTTAGTCGTTAGAGGGATTTATTTAGCTTGTTAATAGTTTAGTTAATTGTTCACTGTTAGAGTTAGATAAATAAATTGTTACTTGTTGATTTTAAAGCAAGTGTCAAGGATTTATTTTATTTAACCACTAGAAGTTGCTGAAAATCAGGTTACATCACTTTTCACCCTCCTTTTACAGATTATGGGGTGAGGTGTTCCTCTTTGGGTGTTTCGGTTTTAGTTCTCAGAGATTTGGGGGGGGTGGGTGCGGAGGTCAACCTACACTTTATACCACCGTTTCATTTATTGATGGGAATTGAATCCAGAGGCACAAGACCATATCTTTAAAGGGGAAGAAATGCTAAAGCTACGAGGTTCTACCAATACATTAAGGACAAAAGAGTAATAAGGAAGAGAATAGGACCTATTAAAGCTCAGCAAGGCCACCAATGTGTGGAACTGCAGGAGATGGAGAAGATACTACATGAATATTTTGCATCAATGTTTACTGTGGAGAATGATATGGAATGTGGAGAACTTAGGGAAATAAATAGCAGACCCAGATTCGATTCCAGCCTCGGGCGACTGTCTGTGTGGAGTTTGCACATTCTCCCTGTGTCTGTGTGGGTTTTCTCTGGGTGCTCTGGTTCCCTGCTGTAGTCCAAAAACGCACAGGGTAGGTGGATTGGCCATGCTAAATTGCCCATAGTGCCCAGAAGTGTTTAGGTTAGGTGGGTTAGACATGGGAAATGCACAGGTAGGGGAATGGGTCTGTGTGGGACACTCTTTGGAAGAGCGGTGTGGACTTGTTGGACCGAATGGCCTGTTTCCACACTGTAGGGATTCTTAAAAAAAAATTTTGGAAAAACGAGCACATTACAGAGGTCACCACCTGGACATCTGGACATCTTAAAAAGCATAAAGGTGGATAAATCCCCGGGACCTGATCAGGTGTACCCTAGTACTTTGTGGGAAGCTAAGGAAGTGATTGCTGGGTCCTTTGCTGAGATATTTGTATCAAAGATAGCCAAAGCTAAGGTGCTGGAAGATGGGAGGTTGGCTAACGTGGTGTCACTATTTAAGAAAGGTGGTAAGGAAAAGTCAGGGAACTATAGACCAGTGAGCCTGGCATCAGTGGTGGGCAAGTTGTTGGAGGAAATCCTGAGGGACAGGATTTACATGCATTTGGAAAGACAAGGGCTGATTGGGGATAGTCAACATGGCTTTGTGAATGGGAAACGCGTCTAACTTAGAGATTTTTGAAGTAGTAATGAAAAGGAATGATGAAAGCAGAGGAGTGGATGTGATCTATACGGACTTCAGTAAGGCATTCAACAAATTTCCACATGGTATACTGGTTAGCAAGGTTGGATTATATGGAATACAGGGAGAACTAGCCAGTTGGATACAGAATAGGCTCAAAGATGGGAGACAGAGGGTGGTGGGGGAGAGTTGCTTTTCAGACTGGAAGCCGTGACCAGCCATGTGCCACAAGGATTGGTGCTGGGTCCACTTCTTTTCATCATTTATATAAATGATTTGGATGATGGTTACCAGGTTTGCAGATGACACCAAAATTGATGGTGTAGTGCACATTGAAGAAGGTTACCTTAGAGTACAATGGAACCTTGATCAGATGGACCGGTGGGCCAAAGTGTGGCAGATGGAGTTTAATTTAGATAAATGTAGGTGAAATATTTTGTAAAGGCGAATCAGGGCCAGCCTTACACACTTAAATGGCAAGGTCCTGGGGAGTGTTGCTGAACAAGGGAAACCTTCGAGTGCAGATTCATTATTCCTTGAAATTGGAGTCATAGGTAAACAGGATAGTTAAAAAGGCATTTGGTATGCTTGCCTTTATTGGTTAGTGCATTGAGTATAGGATTCAGGAGGTCATCTTGCAGCTATACTGGACATTGATTGGGCCACTTTTGGAACACGGCATTCAATTCTGGTCTCCCTGCTATATGAAGGATGTTATGAAACTTGGAAGGGTTCAGAAAAGATTTACAAGGAGGTTGCCAGGGTTGAAGGGTTTGAGCTATAGGGAGAAGGTGAATGGGCTAGGGCTATCTTTCCTGGAGTGTCAGAGGCTGTGGGGTGACCTCAAAGAAGTTTATAAAGTCATGAGACATGTAGATAGGTGAATATCTAAGGTCTTTTCCCCAGCGTAGCTGAGTCCAAAACAAGAAGGCATAGGTTTTAGGTGAGAGAGGAAAGATTTATAAGGGATCTAAGGGGTTACTTTTTCATGTAGAGGGTGGTGCATGTATGTAATGAGCTGCCAGGGGAAGTGGTGGAGGCTGGTAAAATTACAACATTTAAAAGACATTTGGATGGGTATATGAATAGGAAGCTTTTAGACAGATATGGGCCAAATGCGACTAAATTTATTTAGGATATCTAGTTGGCATGGATGATTTGGACCAAAGGGTCTGTTTCCATGCTGTACAGTTCTATGACTCTACAATAGAAGACAGAAGACAACAAAAATTCAGAAGAAAATACCAATATATATTTTTGCATTCAATATTTAAAGAACATAAAGCTGCACAAAAGAGGCAAATCATCAACTTTCTGTCAGAAATTCAGTTCTTTAAAAGAGAGAATCAGCCTTTACATTATGGATCATTAGATAACTGACAAAAAAAAATCCAATAGGCTGTCAACCACCTCTCATTTTGGACATTGAAAGTTTAAGAATTAATACCTCTTGTACTTTTGACTATGATTGCAAAGATACTAACAAAATGTTTCAGGGTTAGAAGATCAACTTACAGTTTGAATTAATTTCAGAAAACATAGGCTTGAGTTTGTGCCATACCAACAAAAGCCAGGTGAAATAATCAACCACCTCATAGGCAAGTGTCAATGTAAATATACAGAATGTGGCTTCACTGAAGCAAACTTAGTTGGAATGCTAAGGAGCTGGGTATTGACTCCACGTCCATCAAATCCTTCAGGAAAAGCACTTCTGGACAAACCTAGGGAGTACATCATTGACATTCTACTAAAAAATGCACGCAGGTGTTTGAAGCATACGCAAGTGCTTAACTTTGGAGCAATTATTGTAGTAGTCTGCAGGTGCAGTGGAACATCAAAATTTTGTATGAGGTGTAGTTTGTATAATCCATTGAGACAGTGGCCAGCAGTTCAGAACATGTGTCTTTCTACAGGAGGACATTGGAGTAAAACGTATAAGAAATCCAATTACGGAGAAAGCTAAAGTGCAATACAATTCTCCACAACATCACTTAAAGTAGGGCCCACAAAGAAACAATGTAAGAGAAGACTCCATAGTTCCATCCATGGTATGTAATTATGTCCCAAAAGGTAACTGCCATATTATATTTTACAAACCCCACTCAGATGGTGCACGTGATAAAGTTGACATACCCCATGGACTCTCAGAAAAACTTAAGCCTTAAAGTTCTAGGATCATTGAACTCTTGAGCACAGGTAAAGGCCCTTTGGCCCATTGTGCACCTGTCAAAAACAACCACTTAACCATTTTAATCCAATTTTCCAGCACTTGATCCATAGACTTTATGCCTGGTATCACAAGTATGCATCTAAATACTTAATAAATGTTATAAGGATTTTTGCCTCTACCACCCTTACAGGTAGTGAGTTCAAGATTCCCATCACCCTCTGAGTGAAAAATCTTTTCTTCACATTTCCTCTAAATCTACTACCCTTTAATTAAATCCAAGCTGCCTGCTCACTGATCCCTCCATCAAGGGGAGAAGTATTTTCCTGTATACCCTATCTATGTCCATCATTGTTTTACACATCTCATTCTCCTCTGTTCTTAGGAAAACAACTCCAGTGTGACCAATCTTTCTTCATAACTGAAACACTCCAGCCCTGGCAGCATCCTAGTACAGAATGTGGAGCTGGAGGAGCACAGCAGGCCAGGCAGCATCAGAGGAGCAAGAAAGTTGACGTTTTGGGTCAGGACCTTTCTTCAGAAATGGACGAGGGGGAAGGGAGCTCTGAAATAAATAGAGGAGGGGTGGGGCTGGGGAATGTAGGTGGGATGGTGATAGGTGAGTGCAGGTAGGCAGTGGTGGGGATTGGTCAGAGAGGTGGGAGGAGCCGATAAGTGGTAGAGAAGATGGACAGGTTGTATCAGGTCAAGGAGGCGGGAATGAGAGGGAGGGTTGGTTATGGGATGAGGCCAGGGGTGGGGAGATTTTGAAACTGGTGAAGTCCACATTGAGACTATTGGGTTGTAGGCTCCTGGGTGGTGTTAATGTGACACTGGTGGAGGCCCAGGATGGACATGTCGCCCAGGGAGTGAGAGGGGAGTTGAAATGGTTTGTGACTTGAAGGTGTTATTGTTTGTCACAAACAGAGTGCAGGCGCTCTACAAGGTGGTCTCTGAGCCTCCACTTGGTCTCACCAATGTAGAGGAGGCCACATCGGGAGCAGTGGATGCAATAGGCCACATTTGTGGATGTGCAGGTGAACCTCTGTCTGATGTGGAAGGTTTTTTTTGGTGCCTTAGATGGAGGCAAGGGAGGAGGTGTAGGGGCAGGTATAGCACTTCCTACAGTTGCAGGGAAAGGTGCTAGGGTTGGTGGGGCTAGTGGGGAGTGTGGAGCGGAGAGAGCGGAGAGGGAGTCGCGGACAGAGCTGTCCCAAGGAAGGCAGATAGGGGTTGGGGGGGAAATATATCTTTGGTTGTGAGATCAGATTGCAGGTGGTGGAAGTGGCGGAGAATGATACCTTGAATCTGAAGGTTAGTGGGGTGATACATGAGGACAAGGGGATTCTGTCTTTGTCTTTTTTGCGGGGAGTAGATGTAAGGGCAGACATGCGGGAAACGCAAGAGATGCAGTCAAGAGCATTTTTGATAACTGAAGGGAGTGAAGTTGCGGTCCTTGAAATAAAGAACAAAGAAAATTACAGCACAGGAACAAGCCCTTCGGCCCTCCAAGCCTGCGCCGATCGAGATCCTCTGTCTAAACCTGTCATCTATTTTCTAAGGGTCTGTATCCCTTTGCTCCCTGTCCCATCCATGTACCTGTCCAGATATGTCTTAAAAGATACTAACGTGTCTGCGTCATCCACCTCTGCTGGCAACGTGTTCCAGGCACTCACCACCCTCTGCGTAAAGAACTTTCCACACATATCTCCCGTAAACTTTCCTCCTCTCACTTTGAACTCATGATCCCTAGTAATTGAGTCCCCCACTCTGGGAAAAAGCTTCTTGCTATCCACCTTGTCTATACCCCTCATGATTTTGTAGACCTCAATCAGGTCCCCCCTCAATCTCCGTCTTTCTAATGAAAATAATCCTAGTCTACTCAACCTTTCTTCATAGCTAGCACCCTCCATACCAGGCAACATCCTGGTGAAACTCCTCTGCACCCTCTCCAAAGCATCCACATCCTTTTGGTAATGTGGCGACCAGAACTGTCCGCAGTACTCGAAATGTGGCCGAACCAAAATCTTATACAACTGTAACATGACCTGCCAACTCTTGTACTCAATACCCCATCCGATGAAGGAAAGCATGCCGTATGCCTTCTTGACCACTCTATTGACCTGCGTTGCCACCTTCAGGGAACAATGGACCTGAACACCCAGATCTCTCTGTACATCAATTTTCCCCAGGACTTTTCCATTTACTGTATAGTTTGCTCTTGAATTAGATCTTCCAAAATGCATTACCTTGCATTTGCCCGGATTGAGCTCCATCTGCCATTTATCTGCCCAACTCTCCAATCTGTCTATATTCTGCTGTAATCTCTGACAGTCCCCTTCACTATCTGCTACTCCACCAATCTTCGTGTCATCTGCAAACTTGCTAATCAGACCACCTATACCTCCCTCCAAATCATTTACGTATGTCACAAACAACAGTGGTCCCAGCACAGATCCCTGTGGAACACCACTGGTCACAGGTCTCCAATTTGAGAAACCCCCTTCCACTACTACTATTTGTCTCCTAGATAACAAGGTGTGGAGCTGGATGAACACAGCAGGCAAAGCAGCATCATAGGATCAGGAAAGCTTGACGTTTCGGGCCTAGACCCTTCATCAGAAATGGGGGAGGGGAAGATGGTTCTGAAATAAATAGGGAGAGAGGGGGAGGCGGATAGACTGCGCTCAGTTCGCAACAAACAACTGCACGTCCCAGGCACAAACCATTTCAACTCCCCCTCCCATTCCTCAGACGACATGTCCATCCTGGGCCTCCTGCAATGCCACAATGATTCCACCCGAAGGCTGCAGGAACAGCAAATCATATTCAGCCTGGGAACCCTGCAGCCCAATGGTATCAATGTGAATTTCACAAGCTTCAAAATCTCCCCTCCCCCAACTGCATCCCAAAACCAGACCAGCTCGTCCCCGCCTCCCTAACCTGTCCTTCCTCTCACCTATCCCCTCCTCCCACCTCAAGCCCCACCCCCATCTCCTATCTACTAACATCATCCCGCCCCCTGGACCTGTCCGTCCTCCCTGGACTGACCTATCTCCTCCCTACCCCCCTACCTACACTCACCTTTACTGGCTCCATCCCCGCCTCTTCGACTTGTCTGCCTCCTCTCCACCTATCCTCTCCTCTATCCATCTTCTATCCGCCTTCCCTCTCTCCCTATTTATTTCAGAACCCTCTTCCCCTCCCCCATTTCTGATGAAGGGTCTAGGCCCAAAATGTCAAGCTTTCCTGCTCCTGTGATGCTGCTTGGCCTGCTGTGTTCATCCAGTTCCACACCTTGTTATCTCGGATTCTCCAGCATCTGCAGTACCTATTATCTCTGATACTATCTGTCTCCTGTTGCCTAGCCAGTTTTTTATCCATCTAGCTAGCACACCCTGGACCCCATGTGACTTCACTTTCTCCATCAGCCTGCCATGGGGAACCTTATCAAACACCTTACTGAAGTCCATATATATGACATCTACAGCCTTTCCCTCATCAATCAACTTTGTCACATCCTCAAATAATTCTATTAAGTTGGTAAGGTATGACCTTCCCTGCACAAAACCATGTTGTCTATCACTGATAAGCCCATTTTCTTCCTAATGGGAACAGATCGTATCCCTCAGTATCTTCTCCAGCAGCTTCCCTACCACTGACATCAGGCTCACCAGTCGATAATTACCTGGATTATCCCTGCTACCCTTCTTAAACAAGGGCACAACATTAGCAATTCTCCAGTCCTCCGGGACCTCACCCGTGTTTAAGGATGCTGCAAAGATATCTGTTAAGGCCCCTGCTATGTCCTCTCACGCTTCCCTCAATAACCTGGGATAGATCCCATCAGGACCTGGGGACTTGTCCACCTTAATGCCTTTTCGGATACCCAACACTTCCTCCCTCCTTATGCCAACTTGACCGAGAGTAATCAAACATCTATCCCTAACCTCAACATCCGTCATGTCCGTCTCCTTGGTGAATAGCAATGCAAAGTACTCATTAAGAATGTCACCCATTTTCTCTGACTCAACGCATAACTTTCCTTCTCTGTCCTTAAGTGGGCCAATCCTTTCTCTAGTTACTCTCTTGTTTTTTATATATGAATAAATGGCTTTGTGATTTTCCTTAACCATGTTTGCTAAAGATATCTCATGTCCCCTTTTAGCCCTCTTAATTCCTCGTTTCAGATTTGCCCTACATTCCCGATATTCTTCCAAAGCTTCGTCTGTCTTCAGTCGCCTAGACCTTATGTATGCTTCCTTTTTCCTCTTAGCTAGTCTCACAATTTCACCTGTCATCCATGGTTCCCTAATCTTGCCCTATCTATCCCTCATTTTCACAGGAACATGTCTCTCCTGCACGCTAATCAACCTCTCTCTAAAAGCCTCCCACTTATCACATGTGGATTTACCTTCAAACAGTTTCTCCCAATCTATATTCCCCAGATCCTGCTTAAATTTGGTATAGTTGGCCTTTCCCCAGTTTAGAACTCTTCCTTTAGGACCACTCTCATCCTTGTCCATGAGTATTGTAAAACTTACAGAATTGTGGTCACTATTTCCAAGGTAATCCCCTACTGTAATTTCAACCACCTGGCTGGGCTCATTCTCCAACACCAGCTCCAGTATGGCCCCTTCCCGAGTTGGACTACATACATATTGCTCTCGAAAACTCTCCTGGATGCTCCTTACGAATTCTGCTCCATCTTGACCCCTAACACTAAATGAATCCCAGTCAATGTTGGGAAAATTAAAATCTCCAATCACCACCACCCTGTTGCTCCTACACCTTTCCATAATCTGTTCACATATTTGTACCTCTATCTCATGCTCACTGTTGGAAGGCCTGTAGTACAGCCCCAACATTTTTACTGCACCCTTCCTATTTCTGAGTTCTACCCATATTGCCTCACTGCTCAAGTCCTCCATTGTGCTCTCCTTCAGTACAGCTGTGATATCGTCTTTGACCAGTAATGCAACTCCTCCACCCCTTTTACCTCCCTCTCTATCTCGCCTGAAGCATCGATATCCTGGGACATCTAGTTGCCAATCATGCCCTTCCCTCAACCAAGTCTCAGTAATAACAATAACATCATGCTCCCAGGTACCGATCCAAGCCCCCTAAGTTCATCTGCCTTATCTACTACACTTCTCACATTAAAACAAATGCACCTCAGACCACCTATCCCTTTGTGTTCATCATCTGCTCCCTGCCTACTCTTCCCTTTAGTCTCGCTGACTCCATCATCTATTTCCCTACAGGCTTTAGTTACTACCTCCTTTCTGTTCAATAACCTGTCCAACATTTGGTTCCCATCCCCCTGCCACATTAGTTTAAACCCTCCCCCACAGCGTCAGCAAAAGCACCCCCAAAATAAGAGGATATGTGGGATGTTCGGGAGTGGAAAACCCCATCTTAGAAGTATACACAGCGGAGGCGGAGGAATTGGGAGTAGGGGATCGCATTCTCGCAGGAAGGTAGATGACAGGATGTGTGGTCTAGGTAGCTGTGGGAGTTGGTGGGCTTGAAATAGATGTCGGTTTCGAGGCAGTCACCAGAGATGGAGACAGAGAAGCCCAGGAAGGAAAGAGAGATATCAGAGATGGTCCAGGTGAATTTGAGGTCGGGGTGAAAGGTATAACTAAAGTCGATGGACTGTTCAAGCTCCTCACGGGAGCACGAGGCAGTGCAGATACAGTCATCAATGTAGCAGAGGAAGAGGTGGGGGATAGGGCCAGTGTAGCTGCGGAAGAGGGACTGTTCCACATATCCTACAAAGAGGCAGGCATAGCTTGGGGCCATGCGGGTTCCCATGGCCACCCCCTTAGTCTGTCGGAAGTGGGAGGAGTTGAAGGAGAAGTTGTTAAGGGTAAGGGCGAGTTTGGTTAAGCAGATGAGGGTGTTGGTGGAGGGGGACTGGTTGTGGAGGAAGAAGCAGAGGGCTTTTAGGCCATCTGCATGGGGAATGCAAGTGTTCAGGGATTGGATGTTCATAGTGAAGATGAGGTGTTGGGAACGAGGGAATTGAAAGTCTTGGAGGAGGTGAAGGGCATGGGTGGTGTCCCAGATGTAGGTGGGGAATTCTTGGACCAGGGGAGAGAAAATAGACTCAAGCCAGGAACTTCCCACCGACGTCCATAACACACTGTGTTATCTCTGGCTCCTTACTATCTCTGAGCATCGTGGTACATCTCCTTTGCACTCTCTCCTGAACCAAGGTAATTCCAGAACTGCACACGATGCTCTAGCTCTGACCTAGCCAATGTTTTATACAGTTCCAGCATCAGCTCCTTGCTCTTAAGTACAGTGCCTCAGCTAATAAAGGAAAGTACACAATATGCCTTCTTAACCACTCTATATACCTGTCCTAATACCTTAAGGGAACTAGTGTACATGCACACCAAGGGACAGCAAGAACTGCAGATGCAGGAGTCAGAGTCAACACAGTGTGGAGCTGGAGGAACACAGCAGGTCAGGCAGCATCAGAGGAGCAGAAGAGTCAACATTTCAGGTCCGTACCCTGTCCTAATGAAGGGTCCAGGCCTGAAACGACATCTGTCCTGCTCCTCTGATGCTGCCTGACCTGCTGTGTTCCTCCAGCTACACACTGTATTGACGACATGCGCACCAAGATCTGTCTGATCCTTGGCGCTTCCCACAGTCCTATTGATCATTATGTATTCCCTTGCCTTGTTTGTCCTGCCCACATGCATCATCTTTTCTATCTATACCCCCATCCAAATGATATACTCCAAAAGGAATGGATAAGATGCACTATATGCCAAGATTGACAATGATGCCGGTGCAACTATCATCCCTTTACTTTGCGTTGTGGAGTAAAAAGTTCAATGTGAACTTGGGTTTTAAAATAATTGGCATAAGAGCAGAAAACAGTGTGTTGTGGGAAATGGCTATTTTTCAGTCTGGAGGATAGCAGTCAGTGGTATTGTTTAAGGTTTGGAACATCATATTTTTGTATATATATAAATGGCTTTGATATTGTAACAGAGCAAAAAATTACTGATGATACCAGGTTTGCATATATAGCAGACAGTAAGCTGAATGGGGAAGCACTTGGTAAAATGAATTTAATACAAGAAAATATGAGGTGATAAATGAGATGTACTCAGGAAACTGGAAAATTGTGGCACAGTCCATGCAAGATAAACTATCTGCTTACAGCAGGTACACCCTCCCATGTATTGTTATTATCAGTCTTAAATATTGAAACCACTCTCTGAGATGGCAGCTGAAACTTTTAACATTGTTGAGACAAAAGGGCCTTCTATAATTGCTGTACCAGTATGCACCAATCTATATAAGGTGGCGCGATGGCCTTATCTACTACACTTCTCACATTAAAACAAATGCACCTCAGACCACCTGTCACTTTGTGTTCATCATCTGCTCCCTGCCTACTCTTCCCTTTAGTCTCGCTGACTCCATCATCTATTTCCCTACAGGCTTTAGTTACTACCTCCTTTCTGTCCAATAACCTGTCCAACATTTGGTTCCCATCCCCCTGCCACATTCCCCCTTTAACATTGTTGAAACAAAAGGACCTTCTGTAATTGCTGTACCAGCATGCACCAATCTATATAAGGTGGCGCGATGGCTCAGTGGTTAGCACTGCTTCTTCAAAGTGCCTGGCGTCCAGTTTGAATTGTAGCCTCCGATGACTGTCTATGGGGAGTTTGCACATTCTCCTCGTGGCAGTTTGGGTTTCCTCTAGGTGCTCTGGTTTACTCCCACTGTCCAAAGATGTGCAGGTTAAGTGTATTGGCCATGCTAAATTGCCCATAGTGTCCAGTGATACATAGGTTAGGTGAATTAGCCATCGGAAATACAGGGCGATAGGGCAGGGTTGTGGGTCTGGGTGGGATTCTCTTTGGAGGGTCAGTGTAGACTTGATGAGCTGAAAGGTCTGCTTCAATTCTGTAGGGATTCTATGAAAGCTATGACTCATAGAATAAAAAGATCAACGTGAACTTGGAGTTTAATAAAATTGGCATAAGAGCAGAAAGCAGTGAGTTGTGGTAATTTTTTTTTCACAACTGGAGAATAGTAGTCAGTGGCATTCTCTAAATTTAGGAACACCATATTTTTAATACATAAAAATGTCTGAAATTGAAATATCAAGTAAAATTAAAAAATTACTGAGTGCCACGTTTGTACAAATAGCAAACAGTAAACTGAATGGGGAAGCACTTGGTAAAATGAATTTAATACAGAAAAGCATAAGATGATGCATTTTGGCAGATGGAATAGGGAGATGCAATATAGACTTAATGACATAGTTTTAAAGTATATGCAGGGACAGAGTTACCTAGTCGTGCAAGTGTATGGATCTTTGAAGGTGACATGACATATTGGGAGAATTAAAATAAGTAGGATTTTGGACTTCATCGATAGAGGTAGAAAGCTAAAAAGCAGGAATGTGTTGCATCCACTTATGTTCATCAGACTTTAGGAAATACATGAAGTTTTTGAGAAGGTGCAGAGAAGATTTACCAGAATGGTTCCAGGAACAAAGGATATTAACTACAAGATTAAGTTGAAGAAGATAGTTTTGTTCCCTTTCATGCAGGATTGTAAAATCCCAGCAATTATAAATCAGTCAATTTAACATCAGTGGTAAGCAAACTGCTAGAAACAATCATTCAGGGTAGAATTAATAGTCACATGGGAAAAGTGGCTGTTCAGAAAGAAACAACAATAATTTCTAAAGGGGAAAGTTTGTGGATGGCCGGAAAGTAGGAAGCATTCTAAACTGAGGAGAACAGTGCAGAATTCCGAAAAGAACATTCACAAGTTGGTGGAGTAAATTGATAGATGGCAGATTAAGTTCAATGCAGAGAGATGTGAGAAGCACTTTGATAGAATGAACAGCAATAATCAGCATAAGAAGGTGGTACAAGACTTAAAGGGTGCAAGAGTAGAGGAATCTGCATATATATGTGCACAGATCACTGTAGGTGGCAGGACAGAGGGAGAGACCAGTTAATAAAGCATACAGTTTTATTGAAAGGGGCATAGACTACAACAGCCGAAGCAGTTATGCTGTAGTTATAGAAAACCCTTGTTGGACTTCAGCTGGAGTACTGTGAACAGTTTTGAGTACCATATTCTAGGATAGCAGTTACAGTGGAAAGAAATTACATTGAAGACAGTGCAGAAGAGATTTACAAGAATGTTTCCAGGGAGGAGGAACTTCAATTCAAAGATAGATTGGAGAGGTTGGGTCTGCTCTCCTTAGAGGAAAGTTGGTTAGAGGAGATCTGCTAGAAGTTTACAAAATTGAGAGGTCTGTATAGTAATTAGGGAGAAACTGTTCCTTTCCATTAACAGATGAGGAACAAAGGGGCACAAATTTAAAGTGATTTGCAAATATAGAAAATGTGAGAAGAAATTTGTGTGCAGAATTGACAAATCCAATGTTTTGATGAAGTCAAAGGCGGACCTCTACTTGAATCAATGCAATCCCCTTAAAAGTATAAAAGCCTACAAGAATCAATGTTTTCCTGAAGAAGGATCTAGGCCCAAAACGTCAGCCTTCCTGTTCCTCTGATGCTGCTTGGCCTGCTGTGTTCATCCAGTTCTACACATTGTTATCTAAGAATCAATGTTCCATGGGAAGAGTCTTGACTTGGTCAGCACCTTGTCCTCCCCAACTTCTTCCATTGAAATTTTCTGCCTAAGTACTAGACTTCAACTTGAGAATCTGCTCGATCACTTGAAGCAATCAAATTGTTATTCCCACATATACTTAATCAGGGTGCTATATGATCTTTGTAAGCAGGATAGGCAACATAGAATCCTATGTATATAACAGGGCCAAAGGAGGACATTCAATCAATCATACCTGTGCCAATTATTCTGAAAGAGCTGCCAATTAGTCATTCTTAATGTTCTTTCCCTATAGGCGTTTAAACTTCTGGTTTTATCCAATTTGTTTGTGAAAGTTACTATTGATTCTGTTTTTTTAAAATTAATTCATGGGATGTAGATATCACTGGCTGGATCAGTATTTACTATCCATGCCTAACCGCCCTTGAGAAGATGGCAGGAAGTTGCCTTCTTGAACTGCTGAAATCGGTCTGGTGTAGGTACACCCAGTGTTGGGAAGGGAGTTCCAGTATTTTGACTCAGCATCTGTGGGTCAGCAAAATCATTTCAAGTCAGGATTGTGTATGGCTTGGAGGGGAACTTGTAGTTGGTATTTTTCCTTTTCATCTGTTGCCCTAAGCACTGGAGGTTATCGGTTTGGAACGTGTTAAGTAGACTGGTGAGTTTCTGAAGTTTCTCTTTGTACAAACAGCCACTACTGTGGTAGTGGTGGAGGGTGTGAATGTTGAAGGTGAGACATGGGGTATGAATGTAGCAGTCTGCCTTGGCCTGAATAATGTTGAGCTTTTTGAGATAATAAGATCAGGTGTCAAGTGGCTCTGCCAAAAGCCAAACTAAGCATTGCAAAGACTTTGTCTTCTGTACTTTAAAATTTTGGACTGCAATTAGGAAATAAATATTTTAAAACCGAGGATTGCTGAAGGATTACTATGTATTTTTGAAAGCAAGTAACCCGACACTCATCTTAAGTTCGGTTTACACAGCCATGGCCCAAGCATTCGAAGAAGATATAGATGAGTTGGAGCCAAGAGTGTGGAGATTCAGCCAGCAATAAGTGGTTCTTTATTCTGTGTATTGGTGAACAGTTGTCAATGATAAAGACCATTGACTGTGGGATTGATTCAATGGTGGCTGAAGATCTTGGAACTATGAATATGTTAGCGAGAAGCTATCAGACCTCCACCAGCCCAGGAGCAGTCTCTGTTCTCTGTAGCAAAATTTACTTTAAACATAAAGAAAGTACGTTTACAGTTGCTGTAAGTTGTGACATTTAATTAGAAGTCAGAGATCTTTTAAGTGCAAGTCAGACACCTGATGCCTCCTGCAATCCAGTGAAAGGAAGACTGAGAAGTGGCATTCTGAACAACAACAGAATCATCTCCGCAACCCTACTAACAGGAACCACTGAACTACATTCCCAGTCTCTCTCCCCCATAACATCCATGACATTTTTCATGCCTGTGTCTATCTGTGTATGTAAGGGGAGTCTATATGGGGATTAGAGTTTCAGTGGTAGAGCTATATGCCAACAGTTCATAATTGTTTACCTGTAGCTACAGTCTATTTCCCTGGAATAAAGAGTAATCTTTGTTAAGTACAGAAGCCTGGTCCATGCTTTCTTTCAGTCTGGGTCTAAAAGACATGTAAGTTGAGCAATTCCTTTATAAAATCTTTGACTTTTCTGACAAATCCCAGAATAACAGGGCTTGATTTCCTGTGCACTACCCCAGTGGAGAATAACAGTGCCAGGGAGCAGTGTGCTGCTGTGTGAATGCAACTCGATAGCACTGTCAATAGCCCCTTCCACCACTTTTGTGATGATCAAGAGTAAACTGATAGGATGTTAATTCGTCAATATGGATTTGCCCTGCATTTTGTGGATACCAATAATATTGCTGGACTAGCACAGCTTGGTTGTGACTTGTGCTCCATACAAGTCTCCAGTACTATTGCTGGAGTGCTGTCAAGACCCATGGGTTTTACAGCACCAAAATGCTGTCAGCCATTTTTTGACATAATGTAGACTGAATCAAAATTGGCTAAACACTGGCATTTGTGATGCTGAGGAACATAGGAGCAGACGGAGATGGATTATTCACTTGATACTTCAGGCTGATGCCAGGAATTATCTTTTGCTTATCATTTAAGATGGGGTTGTTTCTGGAACCATTCTCCTCTGATAGAACTGTAGTGGTTAGCTCTTATCATTTGTTGTGGAATCACTTAGCCCTGTCCACTGCATACTGTTTGGCATGCAAAAAGCCATGTGTTGTCAAACTGGTGAATCTATGTCTCACTTTTAAATATGCCTGGTAGTGCATTTGCACTCTTCATGAACCAGAGTTGGTCTCCCAACTTGATGGTAGTGGTAGAGTAGAGAATATGCTGGGCCATTAAGTTACAGGGTGTGGTTGATTACAATTTTGCTGCTTCTGGCCCCCAAAACCTCATGAATATCCAGTTTTGAGTTGTGACATTTGTCCAAAATCTGTCCAATTTGACACTGCAGCAGTGCTACACAGCACAATGGAAGGTACCCTCAATATGATGGTGTGGCTTTGACCCCACAAGAACTGTTTCCGTCACCCTTTCAGGCAACATATTCCAGTCCATACACTCAGTTTGTAAAGTATTTTTCCTTACCTAGCTTTTTTGCCAATTAATTAAAATCTTCGTCCCTTTTCAGCAACTCTGCTGTGGTGAAAACAATTTCTTGTTATCTATTCTCCCTAATTATACAACTATTTTGGATCTTTGTGTGCATTGCTTACAAACTTCAGAAATACTGCTGCAGATTCCAGGCAAGCCTACATGTTGCCCTAGGACGCTGGAATAGCTTATTCTCAAGACTGTTGAGGTAAAGTCAATTGAAAATATGAAAATTGATATCGGTAGTCTTTCAAGGAAAGGATTTTAACAGAAATGAAGCCAAGGTGACAAATCAGGTTAAAATACATGTCAGCTTTAACTTAAATGAGTGACAAATTCTAAGGGCTGAATGGTCTACTCCTGCATTTTAGATTCCTACAGCATTCCTTTTTATGGCTTCATTTTGTTTCCTACTTATAGGCTTTTGTCAGTCAAGTACTTTATATAGTAAATATTATTAAATATTTTAAGCATCAGTCTTGATTAAGTTTGCAGGTGACAGCAAAATTGGAGGTATAATGGACTGTGAAGAAGATTACCTCAGAATACAACGGGACCTTGATCAGATGGGCCAATGGACCGAGGAGTGGCAGATGGAGTTTAATTTAGACAAATGAGCTGCTGCATTTTGGAAAGGCAAATCAGGGCAGGTCTAATGCACTTAATGGTAACATCCTGGGGAGTGTTGGGGAAAGGAGGAAATCTTGGAGTGCAGTTCCATAGCTCCTTAAGAGTGGAGTCGCAGGTAAACTGGATACTGAAGAAGGCATTTGGTATGCTTGTCTTTATTGGTCAGTGTATTAAGTTGGTTATGCCCCTTTTGGAATATTGCATGCATTTCTGGTCTCCCTGCTATTGGAAGGACGTTGTGAAACATGAAAGGGTTCTGAAAAGATTTACAAGGATGTTGCTGGAGTTGGAGGGTTTGAGCTATAGGGAGAGGCTGAATTAGCTGAGGCTATTTTCCCTGGATGAATTAGAGGCTGAGAGATGGCCTTATAGAGGTTTATGAAATTATGAGGGGCATGGATAGGGTGAATAGTTAATGCCTTTTCCCTGGGGTGGGGGAGTCTAGAACTAGAAGGCATAGGTCTAAGGTGAGAGGGAAAAGATTTAAAAGGGATCTAAGGGGCAACTTTTTCATGCAGAGGATGGAGGTATGGAATGACCTGCCAGAGGAAGTGGTGAAGGTTGGTACAATTACAACATTTAAAAGGCATCTGGATGGATAAAAAGAATAAGAAGGGTTTAGAGGGATATGGGCCAAATGTTGGTAAATGGGACTAGATTAATTTAGGTTATCTGGTCAGCATGGACGAGTTGGACAGCTCTATGACTCTATTACTGTTTGTACCATTAGCTCTTGATGAGAAATTGCATGTTTATGTCAAGGTCTAATGTGCCCAATCTAGGAGTGCACTTCAGTGTAATTATGAGGAAAGGTTGTACAATCAGGGATACCATTTTTCAGATGAGGCAAGTCTTTTGTCTCATGTATTTGTAAGGTAGCTGCGCTACTAAACAAAGAGGAGAAAGAGAATGTTTTCCAAACAACTTTTATCACTGATTGAACCCCACCAACAACAGATCAACCACTTGGTTTTCCTAATGCTTGTCCATTTGCTGACATATCAACAATGACTGCATCTTGAAAGAACTTGTTGACTAGGAAGCATGTTGATAGTGCAATTAGATGCCCTGAGGACATGGAAAGCAATCTATAAATACAAGAGCAACTTTTAAAAAATATCTGTCCTTACCAATGACCAAACATAGCAATAAATAAAGTCAAAAAAAATCATTCCACAAACTTTATGCAAAGTCAATGAGCTACATAATTGTTAAAACATCAGATATTTACTGCAAACTAGTTTCACTTAAATAAATTCAGATTATGGAAAATAACTGTTGGCTGTAAGAATGAATAAATGCTTTGCTTGTTTTTCAGTTCTCCTTTCAATTCCCACGGCCTAAAAGCAGCTTAGTGAAGTGCTACAAGTACCCAAACTTTATTTTCTGATCATGCAATTAATCAAGAGCCCAGGGTCTGCGAGTGAAATTGGGTGACTCCTGAAAATCAACCTTGGAAAATTACGGAAGTTGAATCACTTGAATCTAATTGTTTTGTGTTAAACCCATGATGTCTGCTTGGTTTCTGAATGCATCCAGCCCTCCTTGTATAGTTCATCGGCTACAGGCCTCCACATATACTTATAACATGGTTCAGGTATAGCAATGACAGTCGGATTGCCAATGAGCTCAAAGATACCTCGACCCAATGCTGCTGCGTATTTCACGCAGGACCATCTTGACCCAGGCTTTCAAAGAAATGTACCAAGCAATGTCCCTTGGGCAGCAGGAACAACAACTACACAGAAGGAGAAAAATAAAGAAAGGGATCCAGATCAAAATAGGAGAAACAGTGAGCACTTAAAGGAAATGGGGAGAGTTTGGGACCTGGACCAGTTTAACTTCATTGGTGGGAAAACTTCTAGAAACCATTGTTTGGGATTGAATTAATAATCAAATGGAAAACATGGGTTGATCTGGAAGAGCCAGCATGGATTTGTTAGGGGAAAATCAAAGCTTTTTGATGAGGTAGAGAGGATTCACAAGGGCAATGTTGTTGTTGTGGTACACATAGATTTCTAAAATGAGGCAGTAGCAAAGAAGATGCAAAATTGGCTGAGTAATAGGAAACAGTGCAATGGTTAATGGGTATTTTTTTGGGCTAGAAGAAGGTTTGCAGTGGAGTTTCCAGGGGCCAGTATTGAGAAATTGCTTTTCCTAATTTATATTAATGAGCTAGATCTTGGTGTACAGTGGACAATTTCAAAGTTGTAGATGACACAAAACTTGGGAGAATTGTACACTATAAGGAGGATAATGTAGACCTTCAAAAGGACCTTGACAAATTGGTGAAGTGGGCAGATAGGTGGCAGATAAAGCTTAATGTAGAGAAAAGTGTGAAGTAATACTCTTTGGTACAAAGAAAATGGAGAGATTGTATGAAATAAAGGGCGCTATCCTAAAGGAGCAGAGAAACCTGTATGTATATATGTTAAATCATTAAAGGTGGCAGGCCAAGTGGAGAAAGCTGTTAGTAGGACAGTAATCTAGGATTGTTAAACATCAGCATAGAATACAACAGCAGCAAAGTTATGTCAGACTTATATGGGATATTGGTTAGACCTCAGCTAGAGTTTTCTTTACTATTCTGGGTGTTACACTATTGAAAGGACGTGGATGCATTGGAAAGAGTGCAGAAAATGTTTACAATGTTTAGTTCTAGTGATGAGACACTTCAGTTATGAGAAAAATGTCTGAGAAATTGGGATTGTTTTCCTTGGAGAGGATAAAAGAGAGGAGATTTGATAGGAGGTTTCTAAGTCATGGAGGAGATCAGACAGTGTAGATAGGGAGAAATTGTTCCAGCTCATAAAGAATCAGAAGACTCAGCACTAAAGTATTTTGCCAAACAAGCAAATGCAACGTGACAAAACAACTTTTTCACACAGTCAGTAGTAAGGGACTGACGTGGACAGGCAGGTTCAATTAATGCATTCAAGAGCATATTAGATAATTATTTAAATGAAAACATCTGCAGAGCCATTAGGAAAAGGTCAGAGATAAGCATTAGGTTACAATACTTAGACAGCCAGTGCTGTCATAATCAGCCATATGGCCTCTATCTGCAGAGTGACAATTCTGTGATTCTGTAACAGGAGAAACAACAGTACATAAAGGAGAGAATGTGGAGAGGAAGCCATTGGGCAGTCTGCAGGCCCAGAGCTTGAAACATAACATCTGGAATTAAATTGTGGTGGCAGCTCAGAGGGAAGATTTGATTGCTTATCCATTTGCTGCTATGGCAGCAATGATTCTTTGCTGATCCTACAGGTGATGATTTAGAGCAATCTCTTTGCTTCAACACCAACTCTCCACCAAACAAGAATGCAGGCTTCTAGGAAGGGTGTGGTTATGGGAATCTTTATATATATCTATTCGTCCCAGCCCATGCAGTAGAACCTTGCTTCCAATTGTTTTGACTATGGCCAAATATTTGGTCTGCCAGAATCATGTGGTAGTTAAAATACAACTCCCACCCCATATTAAAAAATCCCATGCACGGGCATATTTCACCCCCACAAAATGAAATGAGGCCTGGAACATCACTCAGGAATCCCAAAGCTATGACATTGACGTTGTTGCCCTAAGTTATACATAGTGGGCAGGAAAATGACAGCTCAATGAACAAAGTAGCAGATATACCACCTGCTGGAAATGGTAAAACAGACTCCTTAGAGTTGGCTTCATCATAAAAAAAACAACAAATTAGTTGACTGTCTCAGGAATCCTTTCTGTGGGATGAATGAATGCCTCACGACCCCAAAGCTCGCCTTAAACAGAAGTAACACACCACAGTCATCAGTACAAATACCCCAAACTAGAAGCAATGAATGAGGTTGAAGTGGTATTCTATCCCAGCCATGATCAATCACTATCCCAAATGGAGATGAGCCGATTCTCCTTAGCGATTTCAGTGTCAGTTTGGTAGGTACAAAAACCTATGGAAGGCATAGGGAAATCAAATAACAATGGAGTCCTCCTCATAACAAAATGCCTAGAACTTGGTCTGGTCATAACAAACACCTTATTTCATCAGAGATAAACAACCTCATGGGGACACATCCGTTCCAGACATTGGCACCTGATTGACTACAACATTGCCTGAACAATGGACCACAAGGATGTTTGCATTACACGCATCATGGAGTTGATAACTGCAGGACTATGTTACAATATGCAAATGATGTTCGCATGTACAGAGGCACAGACATCATGGTCTGATCTTGTTTATTACCTCCAGCCTGGCCCAAAAATCCCAGTGGCAGCCGAGGAACCTATGGACTCAAGAACTCTACAAAAAAGACCTACTCTGCCAACACATTGCACCCAACCTAACGATGTCTAATGAACAGGAAACATAGAAAGTTGACAGTGACTAATCTGTTCTTAAATCCATCATAAACACCACATTTGAGAAGACTATGTGCTTTCCTACCAGAAAAATATCAAGACTGGCTTGATGAGAGTGATCAGGAGATCCAGGAGCTACTAAAACACATATATAAGATGCTCCTGAACTGTAGCATTACCAAGACTTGGGGGAAGATAAATTTATTTACAGGAAGATGAAGGTCAAAATCCAAGAAAAGATCCCGTGATCTAAAGAGCAATTGGTAGATGTAAACAGCACAAGAAAACCACTAACTCAGACATGGCATGTGTATATTCTTCAGCACAATGAAGACCATCTAAAGCAAGCACCCTAGGACATATCCTACTAAGAATAGAGTGGCACTCTTCAAGAACAGAGAAGCAGTCAGTGCTCATCGGAAGGAGCACTTTCAGAATCTTCTTAATCGAAGCTCAATTCTCGATGGAGTGCCCTTGATCACATTCCACAGCATTCGACCTATAACCACCTCAGCACAACATGCCTGACATGGGGTTGAAAAGGCTCTGACAACTGAGAACCAACACCGCCAATGGAATCTCTGTCCAAATGTTAAATACAGCAAAGAAACATTCTTGGTTCTTGGAGATAAACTCATCTGAAAGGAGGAGCATATGTTGGTGATCTCCAAGATGAAATAATTGTGATACTTTTCAAGCTAGAAGACAGGACATATTTTGGTAATCACAGAAGGGTCTCCCTGCTGTTCACTGCAGGGAAGGTCATTGTAAGAATCATCCTCAAACACCTCCCCCATGGCTAAAGAGCTCCTCCCAGAGTCACAAAGCAGATTCATCCAGCAAGGTGCACAGGGGACATACCCATGGTAGTGCAAAGAGCAGCAACAACCTCTATACATGGCCTTCTTTGATATCACAAAGGCCATCGACTCTATAAACCAGGAAGGACTCTGCAGTCTCTTCAAATTTGACTGCCTGCAGAAATTCATCGCTATCATCTGCCTACTGTGCAGCATCACATGAGCTAAAATCCTCAGCAATGGATCCACCACAGAGCCATTGCTAATTCAAACTGGAATCAAGCTAAGTTGTGTCATCATATCTATGCTACTCTCCATCTTCCTTGCGGCAACATATTACATCTTTTCCAAGAAACTTCCCACTGGAATGGGGCTGATCTACAGGGTGGTAGGGAACAGATCAATACACAGTTTAGATCCCAGATCATCCAACCTGTCAAACTGCAATATGCAGATGATACTTGCTTGTACACAGGTACAGAGACTGAGCTTCAAACTATCGATGCACTTACAGAGAACAACATGGATCATTTATATACCATGGGAGTCTCAATGTTTGTGAGGGCAGGCAACAGTGGTGAAACTCAATATCACCTCCTGTTTACCATACAGCTGTTGGCCATCCAAGAATGCCTTGAACTACTGATTAGATGGTTAAGATTTTGCTGTAGTTCCTTTGCTAATTATGTAAGGGGTTCCTGGTAGAGCCACAATTGGTCAGCCCGTGGAATCTTGGAGTGTTGTTGCCTTCTGGACACACAAGCCTGACATACCCCTCAGACCAATTAACTGACATACCTCTCAGATCAAGTATACAAGAGAGGAGGAAAGCAACAAAGAACTCCCATTCCTGGACCTTACGGTGGAAGGAAAAGAGAACGGTGACTTCACTGCAGATGCATACAGACAATCTACACATACTGATCAGGTCTTAAACTATCACAGCAACCACCCCAACTGACACAAGAGGTGCTGTGTAAGGACTCTGTTCAAAAGGGCTATTACACACTGCAGCACACCCAATCTGCAGAAGGAAGAAGAAGAACACCTCTACAAGGTCTTTACCAGGAATGGATACCCCCACAGCTTCATCCACAGATGCCTAGCCAACAGACAACACAACCAAGACACACCAAAACCCAAAACAGTAGCCACCATGCCATATATCAAAAACACCTCAGAACTGACAGCCAGACTACTCGGACCGCTGTGAATCATGACAGCACATAAACCGGCAGCCACACTAAGACAGCATCTGACCAGGGTTAAAGACCCAATAGATACCATTGGCAGAATGAATGTGGTTTATAAGATAGCATGCAGAAACTGCACAAAACAGTGTGTGGGACAAACAGGCAGACAACTAGCAACCCTCATCCACGAACACCAGCTAGCAACTAAACGACATGACCAGATGTCCTTAGTTTCAATACACACAGATAAGAAAAAACACACTTTCAACTGGAACAACACGACTATCATAGGACAAGCCAAATACAGGACAGCCAGGGAATTCTTGGAGGCTTGGCATTCATCCATGGACTCCATCAACAAACACATTGAATTAGACCCCATATCCCGACCTTTACAACGCACAACCGGAACTGGCACCTTCCAGAAGCAGCAAAAACCGGACTATATAAATTCGAATCGGCACATGACAACTGCACTTCACAAGAGGCTCCACAGCACTGAGGATGTCATCTAGTAAGGGAACAAAACATCTGCTATTAAACCTCCCAGATCAGCAAACACACCAACATCAACGAGCACAATACCAGCCTGTGTGTGCAGCCATGCAAAAATATTTACTGGCATTGAAATATACAAACTGGGCCAAGTAAAAAAATTTTAGAGAGAACGTTGTTGACGATCTTGTGATATGTATTTGCAATTGTAAATCTCTTTACCAAGATTTTATCTGACACATTTTCTGTTACAAACAAATCTCAGATCTGTAAAATCCTGTAAATCTACTGGCAATGAAGGTGCTCCAATATCAAGGCTCTTTCAAGACTTACGTAGCATCAGATGCCTTAAAAAAAGCAAGTGCTAGGGAGTCAAATTTCTCTCCTTATGTACCAGCAGGCTTTTTACCGTAAAGAGATCAGAGATTTCATGTGAACAATTATATTTCATATGAAGTCTGTTTATCCTTGTAGTTAATGAATTTTAAATGGGTTCTGTTCAGTTGTACAACTAAGGAATTGGCAGTGACTCAGATTTTATGCTGAGGTAGCTCAGTATTTAGTAGCTAATGTTTTGATTTCCAAGTCATACAATGGATCTGCTATCCTGCAAGCTTTGTGCCAATTGGATTTGGTAATGATCTTGTTCAAGAGTTCAGATTATGTTCCCATGTTGTTGAATAAAGTTCAATCTTGGTTTAACTGCAGCATGTCAGTTTGCTAATTCATAATACAAGATTTGGCCCCCCCCATGCCCGTTCTGTCCTTTCAATGGGATTATAACTGAAGGGTCACTAGACTCAAAATGTTAACTCTAATTTCTCTCCACAGATGCTACCAGACCTGCTGAGCTTTTCCAGCAATTTCTGTTTTTGTTTTGGATTTACAGCATCCTCGGTTCTTTTGGTGTTTAGGTTATCACTGATCTTTACTTACTTGTCTGTCCACATTCACTGTTATCAATCAAAACTTCAATGCAGCCTTGAATATATTTTAAAAACATGTTAAGTGATAAATCTGTACTGTTCTCTCGTAAGAAATTCTGTAGACTAATGACTCTACGAGAAAAATTTTCCTAATTTCACTCTTAAATGGGAGACCTCTAAATATTTAGACTCTGTCCTCTCGTTCCAGATTCATTCACAAGAGGATATATTCCCTCAGCAGCCATCCTGTCAAGCACCCCCAGGATCTCATATTTTCCAATAAGATTAACTCTTATTCTTCTAAATGCTAATGGATATAGGTCCAAGAAGTTCAACATTTCTTTATGACATAATTCCATTCTCTCAAGAATCAAGTGAATATTCTTTGAACTGCCTTTAATGCAACGTATGCTTGTTTAGGTGAGAAGACAAAAACTGTATACTGTATTACAGAAATGTGTCTCACCCTATACAGCTACACCCTAGTAACACTTCCCTACTTTTACATTTGAGCTTTCTTGGATTAAATGCCAATAATTCATTTGTCTTCCAAATCACTTGCTGTACCCACGTAGCAATGTTTGGTGCTTCATGTAACAGGAGATCTAAATCCCTCAGTCGAGTTTTTACACTCTCCACTTAAATAATATACTGCATTTTTTTCAAAGAGTCATTGAATCCCTGGATTGTGGAAGCAGGCTATTCAGCCTATTGACTCCACGCTGGCCCTCCAAACAACATTGCACCCAGATCCATGCTCCTAATCCTAATCCTGTAACCATTCATTTCCATGGCTAACTCATCCAACCCCCACATCTGTGGACACTATGAGCAATTTAGTGTGGCTGAACCACCTAATCCGCACATTTTAGGACTGTGGAACACCCAGAGGAAATCTGTGCTGACACAGGGAAAATGTGCAAACTCCACACAGGCAGGCGCCTGAGGATGGAATCAAACCAGGTCTCTGGCACTGTAAGGCAGTGTGCTAACCCCCGAGCCCATTTCTTCCTATGAAGTTGAACAAATTCATATCTTTTTCACCTTCTTTCCATCTAACAACTTTATGCCCACTTACTTAACCTATCTAAACCCCTTTTTAAACTCTTTAACAAATTACCTTGCTACCTATCTTTGTGTCATGAAATAATTTAGCTTGTACATATTCCAATCCTTCATCCCTGTCAGTGATGTACATCATACATTGTTGAAAACCTAGAACTGATCCATAAGGAACTCCACAAGTTACAGTTTGCTAACCTGAACATAACTTACTTGTTCCTACTTCCTGCTTCTTTTGAGCTAACCAATCTGTTGTCCATGTTAATATGGACTCCTACACCATGAACTTTTATTTTGTTTATAACCTCTCATACAGCACTTTTGGAAATCTAACTACATCACATGGATCTCCGTTATCTACTTTAGTTGTTGCTTTCTCAAAGAATTCTAAAATTAGGTCAAACCTGATTTCTCTTTCACAAAATCATGACTCTGACATGTGTTAGGTTCAACGGCCCATCATTTGTGCTTTCTTGAGTAATGGTGTTACATTATGTTTTTATAATCACCAGGGGAATTTCCATAATTTTAGAATTTTGGAAGATCACATATAAAGGTACCTGCTATCTCTGCTGTCACTTTTGTCGAGTTCGCAGGATTAAATCCTTCTGTCCAGGGCACTTGTTAACTTTTAATTCTATCAGTTTTCCCAGTATTCCTTTTCTCAATGATAATTTTAAGGTCCTCTCTCCTAGCTTCCAATTTTCAAATATTCCGTCTAAGTTATTTGTGTCTTAAGCATCAGGTTATGGCAAGATTTATGGTGAAGCAGATCTCACTGTTGAGAGCATCTGGCCCCACTTCGTGTTTTTGACAGGTGGCATGGTGGGTTTCTTGTTAGGCAGCAACAAGTTGAGAATTAAGGTGAACAACTGCTTGTTAAACACCTTGTTGATTGTCCAACTCACCTTTTTAATATTCAGCTTTGTCTTACAAAACCATCCAAACAAGTTAGTCATAGAGAACTTGACATAGAAATCAGACTGGGTAACTGACAATTATTTTTATATTCACTCATGGGACATGGGCATCACTGGCTGGCCAGCATTTATTGCCCTAGTTGTCCTCGAGAAGGTGATGATGAACTGCCTTCTTGTCTGCTGCAGTCCACAAGCTGTTGACCCACATGCATTAAGTGGGGGGAATTCCAAGATTTTGGTCCAGTAACAATGAAAGAACAGTAAGGTATTTCCAAATCAGGATGGTGAGTGCTTGGAGGCAACTTGCAGATGGTGTTTCCATGTGTCTACTTCCCTTGCCCTTCTAAGTAGTAGTGATCTTGGGTTTGAAAGGTGCTATCTAAGGATCTTTGGTGAATTTCTATAGTACATCCTGTAGATGGTACAAGCTGCTAATACTGAGCCCTCCACTTACTCTGAAGGGTGTTGCATATGACCAAACAGCGTCCCAGGAGATTATGTACAAGCTCCAGATGCATTTATCCACAGACAAAAACATTTGGCATTTGTGACCAACATGACATCTCTCTAGTACATGCGCGAATTGCTTATGTGGGAAACACACTGCAAGTATACCAAACAGACAGCCATGTCTTAAAGTCTTAGGAGAGTCATCCTCACCACAATCCATGAAAGCACACATCAGTTTGGGAATTGTGACACAGTAAGTCAAGATCAAGCTCCCATTCCAGTCCAGGGGTTGAGTTAGTTTGGTGGGACATGGATGATTTGGAGTCCCCACAGGTACCATCCCAGTCTTCTCCTACGAGAGTCAGGAATCTCTCCTCATATAGGGTGAAGAGTCTAATCTCAGGGATCCCTTCACCATTTAAGCTCAATTTTCCATGTTATGGGTTGTTTTTTTCCTGTAACTAAAGAAACGAAGCAATTGATTGTGATGAGAATGGTTGGTACAGCTGTTATTTCATGTACATTGGCAAAAGTGGTGAGTGTTTCAAGAGAGTGAGTAGGCAGTGTAGGCAGGTTAATGGTTTGGGAGGGCAAGTTAGGAAAATGTTTCAGGCAACACAAAGAATGGCAATAATATAACCTAGTGGGGTATGAGTGCAGTAGTAGAGATAAAGTGAGTCAGAGTTAACAGAGAGAAGAGTGTGGCACTTACTCTGGTACAGCAGAGATAGGCATTGACCTTCTTAAAGCATTGCTGCCCATTCCTCCAGACCATGAAGTTGCCACTGACTTAGTTATTGACATTGAACCAAGCAACCACTGTCTGGTGGCATATCCACCTTTGCCAGTTTTCCAGGATGAGGTTCCTCTTCCTAACTCCACTCCCTTGACTAGAACATCTAAGTTCTCTCAGAGAGCCACATTGCCATCTCACCCATCTCCAACATCTGCAGGTGTCCTTGACCAAACGAGGCAGCTTCAAATTGACACTGCTCATCCTTAAATATTTGCCATTACTCTTCTCCTGTTCTGCCTCCTAATTTATTTTTACACCATATCTTTTATGTAACTCTATCTTCATACCCTTGAGGTTGCCATTATTCATGTTTAAGACACGAGTCTTAAACCCACACTTCTAACCAAGGTTGAAACCTGACTATTCTCCAGGGTTGGGAAAGAAGTGGTGTCAAGTAATGAAAGCACGAAAATTTCCTAAAATCAGCTGCTAATTGGTAGGAGGGTACGTTTGCAAATCAATTGTTGGCACGTGTATGGCAATGAACTAGGACTTGTAAAACACAGGCTTGATCTAGAGACATGATGGCAGCCATCAGTATGGTAGCTTTTTTTGACTTTCCATGGAAACTGGGCCTCAAAAGATGGAACAGCAGAGAGCTGGCAACTGGTACAAAGTTGCCCAATGGTTCAAGATGGAGCCAGGATTGTAAAAAGATGGCAAGAAAAAAGATAGCTGTTACAGAGGGAGAATAGCCAAACTGCTCTGATATTTAAACCGTAACACAGCCCTAATCTATTATGACAGAAGTATGGGGTCCTCTCTAATAATTGTGCCCAAAACACCCAGAGAAGCTCACCTTTCCCCTCGTAATCAATTAAAACAGTGGTTAGAAGAAAGAAAATCCCTGATCTCCACTTTATAAGTAACAAGCAACAATTTATTTAACTCAACAATGAACAAATTAACAGGAATCCCCCTTATATTACTAACTACTTTCTAACTGGTCTAAATTCTACTGGAATATTGTTCAAATAAACACAAGCCCCACTTAATAAACCTGATTAATAAGAAAACAATGAATTATAACTTAATATCTCCAAGTTCACATAAACGGTCTTCTGGAATATTCTGTCATCTCCACTCTTCTTCACAAACACCTTTCTTCCACTAATTCTGCTGTCAGGGATGTTTTATCTCTATAATTTCTTCACTGAAGACTTTGAGCTAAAATACCAAGATCTCTGTTTAATTAGATGGGCTTTCTCTGAGAACTGAATGGTGCTAACTCTGGCAGATCTCTCCCTGATCATTTCTGAAGAAGGGTCCAGACCCGAAACATCAGCTTTCCTGCTCCTCTGATGCTACCTGGCCTGCTGTGTTCATCCAACTCCACACCTTGTTACAACAATGAGCAGGATAGATGATGGAAGGTGGGAGAAGGAAATCACAAGACCCGGAACAGCAGGAACTTCTCCAGACCTGAGGCTTCCCACAGCAGCTGAAACTCTGGTATGCTGTTAAATAGGAAGGAATTCACAAACTCCTTTATCTACAGAAATTAATAGCTTTTCACCATCTATGTGTAAGGCTAACCTGTCAATTTCCTTGCATCGTTGTAAAGAGGGAGAGCAGAACATCCGTCCTTCCATGTTTCCACATATTACAGAGAACTCCAGAGTGTCTTTGTAGCATTCTTTGTCCTTGAAATGCTTGAGTTAAGAAATCAGAACCTAGCATGGGTGACATTGAACAGTGTCCGGGTCCACCAATATTGACTTTGCAGGATTTTTGTCTGAATGTTTGTAGGGCTGTTTTCAAGATGGACACTAGCATTTGTTCAACCACTGAATCTGGAGAATGTGGCAGACGCACTGCTGGTGAGTTTCCCTTTCACTCATGTCACTGATATAAAGTCTCAGTCTCACTGCAGTACTGGAGTATGGCAACAATAACTGCTCTGTACGCAATGATTTTTGTTGACTTGCAGAGATCTTCATTTTGAAAAGCTTACTGCCTTAATTGCAGATTTTCCTCATCTTTGATGGACTTTTAAGAGAACTGGCTGCCAATAAATGGGTACTTACTCATCATACTTTAGGGTCTCTGACGATAAAATTAACTTGCCAAAAGCAGTTAAAAATCAAGAATTGGAAGAGAGGGAGAAACTCAGGAAAATTACAATCACCAGAGAAATGGTACAAGGTAAATAGTCAGACCTGCAGGTTGAGTAGTACCCAGGTCTTGATGGACTTCATCCTCAGGTCTTAAAACAGTGGCCAATGAGACAGTTGATGCATTTGTTTTAATTTTCCAAAATTTGCTTGATTTAGTAAAAGTTCCATGAGATTAGAAGATAATGAATGTAACTCCTTTATTCAAAAGGGAGTGCGCCAGAAAACAGGAAACTATAGGTCAGTTAGTTGAACATCTGACATAGGAAAAACGTTAGAAGCTTTTATTAAAGATGTTGACCCTTACAAAAGTTCAAGATGATCACAGAATCAAAAAAATGCTATGATCATAGAATCCCTACAGTGCGGAAGCAGGCCCTTTGGCCCAACAAGTCCACAGCGACCCTCAGAACATCCCACCCAGACTCATCCCCCTATAACCCACCTAATTTACACATTCCTGAACACTACTGACAATTTAGCATGGATAATCCACCTAGCCTTCACATCTTTGGACTGTGGGAGGAAACTGGAGCATCCAGAGGAAACCCACGCAGATACAGGGAGAACGTGCAAACTCCACACAGAGGGTGGAATCGAACCCGGGTCCCTGGCACCGTGAGGCAGCAGCGATGACCACTCAGCCACCATACCGCCCTGGAGCAGAAGGCCATTCAGCCCATCATGCCTGCACTGGCTCATTAAATTGCATCATTACCTAATGCCAATCTTTTGCTTTTTCCTATGCCCTTTGAGATTATTTTTATTCAAATAATCATCTGATCCCTTTTAAATGACTCAGTTATACCTGTCTCCAATGAAACGCCGGGCAGTGAATTCCATACACTCACTACTCACCAAATGAATAAGCTTTACCTCACTTCACTCTTGCTTTTTTTGGCACATCGCTTTAAATTAATGCCCTCTTGTTCTACTATTCAGCCCCTTACAATTTTGAAAACCTCTCAGATCTCCTCTTGACTTCATTCCAAGGTTAAGAGTCTCTACTTCTTCAATCTACTGTCATGGTGAAATTCTTCATCCCTGGAACCATTCTTGAAAAACACTTCAATGTTCTCAAGTTCTTCCTATGATTTGGCACACACAATTGTACACAGTACTTCAGCTGAGGTCTAACAAGTGCCTTACACAAGTGCAACATCACCTCCTTGTTCTTGTACTTAATGCTCCATTAATAAAGCTGTAGTTACTGTTTGCTTTACTTACTGCTCTCTCAACCTGAGCTGCCACATTCAATGATCTGTGTGCATATATACACAGGTCTCTCTGCTGTTACACTCCTTTTAGAATTGTACCCCCTCTTTTATATTTTCTTTCAATGTTCTTCTGCCAAAATACATCCCCTCACATCTCTCTGCATTGAATCTCATCTTCCACCTATCCATCCACTGCACCAACATCTCAATGTCCTTTTGAACATCTGCAGGACAACAATAAACTGAGAGCTATTGCAGTCTTCTTGGCTGATCTGCCTGAGGCCTTAAATGCTCTTTTGTACCAGTTCATTATAACCCTCAATTCCTTGGTATTTCAGAAATGTATCTTCTTCATCTTTAAATACTCTGAGTGATCTATCCTCCACAACTCTTTTGGGCTAGAGAATTCCAGACATTGATTACCCTCTGAAAGAAGAAATTGTCTTATATCTCAATTTTAAATGAGTGTCCCATTATTCTGTAACTACGTCTTAGTTTGAGATTCCCTAGTAGTGGAAATTCCCCTCAACATTTACCCTCTCAAGCCTCCTCAGAATCTTGTGTCACCCTAGTGAATAGCCTCCAATACAGGCATATCCTTTCTTAAATATGGCGATCAAAACTGTACCCAGTACTTTACATACTTTCTGACCACTCTGTGCAGTTGGAACTAATTTTTAATTCCATAGTAAATGCAGGGTTACAGGGATAAGCTAGGGGTTGGGTCTGGGTGGGATGTTCTTCAGGGAGGGCCAGTGTGGATTTGATGCGCCGAATGGCCTGCTTCCAACACTCTAGGGATTCAATGATTCTTTGGATAAAGGCAAAATTCCATTCGTCCAGTTCATTACTTGCTGCACTATCATGCTGAACTTTTGTTTCCTGCGCAAGAACTCCCAAATCCCAACCGCACCTCCACCCCACCCACCTCCCACCACACTGTTTCTTTTTGGAGCCTGTCTCCATCTAAATAATAGTCTGCATTTTGATTCTTTTGACTATTTGAAGGTGCATTATCTGTCTTGAACTACTCGTGTGGAATCATTGGACTTCCAGTAGCACCACGATGAGGTTTTCTGAACTACACTGGTTATGATGGCTACTTGTTTCCACCACCTTTGCAGAGTGATCCATAATACTTTATATGGATAGCGGACTTCGCATCCTGTTCAATTTCTGTACCAAGGCCACCAGCTATGTCAAAAGGATCTCACATCCCAGTTCCTGCCCATTTCTTTCCCCCAAGTCAAATTCACTTCCCACATTTGCTCCAGCCATATGAACCTTGCCATTAAGTGACGCAGCTCAGCTTTAAGTAGTCCTGGTCAGCTTGAACTGTGATTAGATTCTATCAGTTTTTCACCCCAACTCGGGTTTGTAGCTTCTCAAAAGTATGATTTGTAAAGGGTGCATTCTTCAAATATGTAAGTGAAGAGATGATAAAATTTGAGCGCTGCGTGCACCATTAGCATTGGGTTCCATTTAATTACGCAGCACACCTCTCACACTGGTTTTACGCTGAGATATAATCTGCTGGCCAATCACAGACCAGTTTAAAATCCTGCTGGACCAGGCAGCCGCCCTTTCATACTGACAGTGCAGGTCCTAAAATCCTGTTGCCAGTGTGTTACTGGGTACATTTCCTGTATCTCAGCACCTACACTTCACAAATACACCAATAAAAGCCCCTCATTGCCTTGCAGACGGGAGTTATCAGGTACAAGGCCCTGTCAGTTGATGTCACCAATTGAAACAAAGATTCTGTGATTTATTGAAGTAGTTGTTCATCTTGTTTGTAGGAGACTGAACAGATGTAGCCATCAGGGCCGAACAACACTAACCAAGAGTTGTCATAATAAGAAAGGATTTCATTCCTAAACATACAGCTAGTCAGTGTGTGTGCCAAGTTGCCATGCAGCTGCTTCAATCACTTCACTTCTAGTCAACCATGGAGAGAAAGCAAGCTTACATTTCAAATCTAGATGAATGTTCATAGCTAAAAGTGAAGTGTGGAGGTGTAGCATTTATGCAATAGCAGGGGGGAGGTGGGGCTGGAGTGCTGCTGGAGAAAGGATGTTGTTAGTTCAGATTAAGTGATCGGAATGTGAGAATGGTAGAACAATGGTGTGTCTCCCTGCCAGACTGGAAACAGCAGACAGTCCCACTGGGTGGGGAGTTGAGGGGAGAGAGGATGTCAGAGAACGTAACAAGCAAAGCTCAAAGAAAAGGAAGGAATGTGTTCACAACTTAAAGGTGGTGAACTCAATATTGAGCCCAGAGGTTATAAACTGCTCAGTCTGAAGATGAGATGTTGCTCCTCCAGTTTACGTTGTGATATTGTGATTCGCTGGATCATTGCAGCATGCCGAGGACAGACAAGTGGGTATGGGAGTAAGACACTGTTAAAATGATCAGCCATGGGAAGGTCAGAGTCATGCTTATGCATGGACCAGAGGTGTTCTGCAAAGCGGTCACCCAGTCTGAATTTGATTTCTCCAATATCGGCCCCGTTGGGTGCAGCAAATACAATACACAAGATTGGAGGAGATACAGGTGAAATGCTGCTTCAACTGGAAAGACTGTTTAGGTCCTTGGATGGTGAGCAGGGAGGAAGTGAAGGATCAGGTGTTACAACCCTTCTACGGTAGAATGGGAAGGTGCTATGGGAAGGGAGGGTGGTATTAGTGGTTAGGAACATACTGGGGTGTCCCAGAGGGAACAATCCCTGTAAAATGCAGACAGGGGAGTGAGGGGAAGATGTGTTTGGAGGTAGTGTTTTGCTGGAGTTGTTTGAAATGGCAGAGAATGTTCCTTTGAATGTTAAGGCTGTTGGGATGAAAAGTGAGTACAAGGGGGACCCGATCCCACTGTTGTGAGTGATGGGAAGGGGTAAGGGTGGGAGCATGGGTGATAGGTTGGATATGGGGTTGAAGGAGCTGTCAACCACAATGCCACATGTAACTGCAGAAGGTGCAATACCTGCCCCTTCACTCCATGTGTTGCTGGAACTGTATAAAACATTAGTAAGACCACAGCTAAATTATTGTGTGCAGTTATGGAATTCACATCGTAGGACGGATGTGATAGCACTGGAAAGGATGCAGAGGAGACCTGCCAGCATGTTGCCTGGGCTGGAGAGTTTCAATTATGAAGGGAGATTGTACAGCCTGGGGTTGTTCTGCTCAGAGCAGAGGAGATTGAGAAGGATCATAATTTAGAAACCCTCATAACACTTTAGTATTTAGATGTGCATTTGTGATGCTAAGGCATACAAGGCTATGGGCCAAGTGCAGGAAAATGGGATTAGATTAGCCAGGTGGTTGTTTTGACCTGTATAACCTGTCTGTCTGTGTAAGAGTAGGAGGTGCTGTTTAAAGAAGATTGGGCTTAGATCATCAACATTAAGTAGACTGCTTTGTTGTTTATCCATATTCTGCTAAAGTTGTATTATTAATGAAAAATTGTTATGTTTTTTGTTTAAGTATACATTTGATGTCTGATATCTGTTATTTATAAAGTGTGGTTTGGAACAATTTTGGGGGTCATTGAATATTTTAATTATATCATGTTACAAAATCATGAATAAGGAGGCTGATTGATTTGGCCTGCTGTCCCTGTGCCGTAATGCTTTCATCTACTCCTCTAGAAATAAGCCAGTTCAGAGGAAGTGTCACGGGACCTGAAACATTAACTCTGTTTCTTCCTTCATAGATGCTGCCAGACCTGTTGAGCTTTTCCAGCAACTTTGTTTTTGCTCCTGATTTACAGTATCCACAGTTTTTCGATTTTTATCCAATGCTTTGTTTGCTCTTTTTCTGTCTTTGTTAATCTTTTAATAGTTTATGAATCAGTTCTGCTAAAGTATTTAATCTCGTAGGCCCAGATATTTTTGGGGATGAAGCAGGAGTGTTGCTTTGCATTCCAGAATCGATCTCATTCAGATCTGACTGAAATTAATGATGGACGTTGACAAAGATCTTGTTCCTGGTACCCAGTTGCAGACAGAAATTAGTTGCCTTCCCAACCTTGTTTTGCCTGTAAAGAAGGCAGTTAATAAGGCAGGATGAGGCCATTAAGTGGCTATTAACTGACCACTTAAAGGCCTTAACTGGTAGAAGGGTGGGTGTCAACCATGGAGCATCCTGCCCAGACCTAATTGCTGAGTATATCTTGGCTGTGCCAACTCTCATCAATTGTCTTTCCCACCACCAGCCCCACAACCTATATAGAAGGAAAAATCCCACCAGAGGCCTGATCAAAGCCCTATGCACATAGGCAGCAGACCTCTTCCTCCGTTACATCGATGACTACATCGGCGCCGCCTCGTGCTTCCACGAGGAGCTCGAACAGTTCATCCACTTCACCAACACCTTCCACCCCAACCTGAAGTTCACCTGGACCATCTCCAACACTTCTCTCTCCTTCCTGGACCTCTCTGTCTCCATCTCGGGTAACCACCTAGAAACCGATGTCCATTTCAAGCCCACTGACTCCCACAGCTACCTGGAATACACCTCCTCCCACCCACCTGCCTGCAAAAATGCCATCCCCTATTCCCAATTCCTTCGCCTCAGCCGCATCTGCTCCCAGGATGACACATTCCACTCCCGTACATCTCAGATGTCCTCATTCTTCAGGGACCGCAACTTCCCCTCAACAGTGGTCGAGAACGCCCTCGACCGTGTCTCCCGTATTTCCCGTAACTCATCCCTCACGCCCCGTCCCCGCAACAATAACCGAAAAAGAATCCCCCTCGTCCTCACATACCACCGCACCAACCTCCGGATCCAATGAATCATCATCCGACACTTCCGCCATCTGCAATCAGACCCCACCACCAAAGACATTTTTCCCTCCCCACCCTTATCTGCCTTCCGGAGGGACCACTCGCTCCGCGACTCCCTTGTCCGCTCCACACTTCCCTCCAGCCCCACCACACCCGGCACTTTTCCCTGCAACCGCAGGAAGTGCTACACCTGCCCCCACACCTCCTCCCTCACCCCAATCCCAGGCCCCAAGAAGACTTTCCACATCAGGCAGATGTTCACCTGCACATCTGCCAATGTGGTATACTGCATCTGCTGTACCCGTCGTGGCTTCCTGTACATCGGGGAAAACAAGCGGAGGCTTGGGGACCGCTTTGCAGAACACTTGCGCTCAGTTCGCAACAAACAACTGCACCTCCCAGTCGCGAACCATTTCAACTCCCCCTCCCATTCCTCAGACGACATGTCCATCCTGGGCCTCCTGCAATGCCACAGTGATGCCACCCAAAGGCTGCAGGAACAACAAATCATATTCAGCCTGGAAACCCTGCAGCCCAATGGTATCAATGTGGATTTCACAAGCTACAAAATCTCCCCTCCCCCAACCGCGTCCCAAAACCAGCCCAGCTCATCTCCACCTCCCTAACCTGTTTTTCCTCTCACCTCAAGCCACACCCCCATCTCCTATCTACTAACATCATCCCGCCCCCTTGAACTGTCCGTCCTCCCTGGACTGACCCATCTCCTCCCTACCCCCCCACCTACACTCACCTTTACTGGCTCCATCCCCGCCTCTTCGACCTGTCTGCCTCCTCTCCACCTATCCTCTCCTCTATCCATCCTCTATCCACCTCCCCCTCTCTCCCTATTTATTTCAGAACCCTCTTCCCCTCCCCCATTTCTGATGAAGGGTCTAGGCCCGAAACGTCAAGTTTTCCTGCTCCTATGATGCTGCTTGGCCTGCTGTGTTCATCCAGCCTCATGCCTTGTTATCAGCAGCCTTTTGACTGTTGGGTATTCTGACCCAGCTGATTTCCTGACACAATGAATGGCATTGGTGGAAGGAGTTACAGAGAATAGACAACTTGATAATCTCCCCTGTACAACTTCATCTTGCAGTCAGAAAATAATTTGTCACTCTGCTTTCCTTAAGTCAAAGAGAAAGAACACAGTATTTTCATTATTGTGTGAATGTGAGAAAGGGGAAACATGTGCCATTCACATTGTGTCATCATTCTGATGGAGCTGCAGCACATAACCACCATGAACCTATGACAGAAAAGTGTATTTATGAGTGAATCTTTTAAACTGCTATCCATCTGGTTTGCCACCTTCTCTAGAGAGAGGAAGACTTCAAGAGCCACTGGTGCAACCTCCTAGGGTAACAGCCTGGCCACAATTCTCGAGAAGTTACTTTACATTCCATAGTGAACTACAGTCTAATACCCGTTAACAGATCAGATTCCTTCAACATACAAACCTGGTATGACCACTACATGGTAGTCTTTTCAGTAGCAATATTTCTCTCCACTTTTGCAGAGCTTGGAACTGAGCCTGCCCACTAGCGAACTGTCTCCAGGGCTGTTGGGTTCACTAGGCACTAATCTGGCTGACAGATATTTCATGCCTGAAGAAGGAACAAGAGTCTGAAAGCTTGTGTTTTTAAATAAACATGTTGGACTATAACCTGTTGTTGTGTGGTTTTTGACCATGTTTCAGCAAATGCAGATTTCTCTGGCATCGTGACTGGATTAGGCAATCTGTGCTAAGAAGGGGTGGAGTGGATGACAGTTCTTCTGTAGATAAACTTGCCCTCCTCCAAATTCTCTTCCATAAGATCCTAATGTTGAGACGGAACTTGAGAAAAGACAGAGGGATACAGGATTTAGCTTGTCATTGCAGACAATAGATTTCAGTGTGCATCCATATAAAGACAGTCATAGAGTTATAGAGTCATGAAATTGATCCTTCTGTCAAATTAGTTCATGCTGACCATGCTCCCAAATTAAACTAGCCCCACCTGTTTGCATTTGGCACACATCTCTCCAAACCATTCCTATTCATGTACTTACCTAAATGTATCTCAAATATTGTAACTGTACTTGCATCCACCACTTCCTCTGGCAGTTCATTCCACACTCTAACCACTCTGTAAAAAAAAAAGTTGCCCTTCACATCCTTTTTAAGATCTTTCTCCTCTCACCTTAAAAATATGGCCCCTAGTTTTGAACTCACCCGCCAGAGGGAAAAGACCCTTGTTATTCACTTTATCTATGCCCCGCATGATTTTTTAAACCTCTATAACCCCTCAACATCCTACACTCCGGTGAAAAGAGTCCCAGCCTATCCAGCCTTTCCTTATAACACAAGACCTTCATTCCCGGCAACATCCTGATAAATCTTTACTGAACTCTGCCCAGTTTAACAATATCCTTCCTAGAACAGGGTGACCAGAACTGCTCAGTACTCCAGAAGAGGCATCACCAACTTTCTGTACAATTTCAACATGACATCCCAACTCCTATACTCAAAGAAATGAGTAAAGAAGGCAAGTGTGCTAAACACCTTAACCACCCTGTCCACCAGTGACACAAATTTCAAAGAACTACGAACCTGAACCCCTAAGTCTCCCTGTTCTACAACATCTGCCACTCCTCAGCCCATTGACCCAAGATTTCTTCGCAATCTTGCATAACCTTCTTCTCTCCACTGTACCACCAATTTTGGTGTCATCCAAAACCTACTAACCAGGTCTCCTATTTTCTCATCCAAATTATTTTTAAAAGTGACAAAAGTGGAATAAGTACCGATCCCTGTGGAACACCACTGGTCACATGCGTCCAGTCCAAACAACAACTCTCCACCACTGTCTCCTACCATAAAGTCAATTTCATATCCAATTGGTAAACCCACCCTGAATCCCATCTGATGTAACTTTACTAATTAGTCTACCATGCGGAACCTTAAAGGTTTTGCTAAAGTCCAAGTAAACAATGTCTACCGCTCTGTCCTCAATCATTTGTTACTTGTTCAAAAAGAAAACTCAGGCAAGTTTGTCAGACACTATTTCCCTCACACAACACCATGTTGACTGTCCCTAATCATTCCTTGCCTCTCCAAATACTTGTAAATCCTATCTTTCAAATTCACTTCCAACAACTTATCCACCTCTGATGTCAGACTCATAGCTCTATAGTTCAGACTTCTAGATACATGTGCAATTGTTTGAAATAATTAGACTGGTACAATTTGGAAGAAACCTCAGCCTCTTTCTTTAAATTAAATGCCGGCAAAATGTGTAGATGCCCAGAATAGTGTTTTGACTTGTTTTGTCTCCCAAGAGAAAATAACAGAATCTTGTTAGATTCTCAAAGAGAATAAGATACATTATTCCCAGGGACTGGTGATGAAAGACACCTCATGGAAGTGTTCAAAGTGCTGGAGATGGTGGGAGAATCTTGTGCCAGATACAAAACAGACATGGAGTTGTTTAGTGTAAAGTCATCTGTGATTCATCCCATTGGGAATTAATGGAAATCCTCACAGAAAAACATTATCTGGAATGCACAATTGCAGTTTCAAGTTGTAATGTATGATTCATGGCAGAATTCTTTAAAGGGTCATCCAAAAATTACTCTATATCAATTTTTTGAGAAGAATCAGGTGTTATCTTTAATAAATATTTCATAAAAGAAATTATAAACTTCCTTTAACCAAATGTTCCAAGTCCAATTTCAGATATAATGTACTGTGTGCTTAGCTTGAGTTTTTTTCTACCACTCTATACTATTTGTACAATCACATAATAATGAAAGCACTGAAATCCTCTATTAGCTTAAATCAAAGCTAAGTGTCAATTATCTTTTGACTACAAGAAGAAGTTGTACTGGGGAGATGTTGGCCTTGTGGATATTAGAATCTAAGCTGGCTAAGGTTCTGGGGACCCAAGTTCAAATCCTGCCACAGCAGTTGGTGGAATTTGAATTTAATAATCAAATCTAAATGAAGGATCTACTGATGACAATGAAAACATTGATTGTCAGAAAAAAACCCATGGAAATCTGCGATACATGTGACTCCATATGAACAACAATGTCTTAGACACAACTGCCCTCTGAAATGGCCGAGCAAGCTACTCAGTTGTATTATTTGCTATGAAGTCTTAACAAAGAAATTAAACCGGACCAACCACCTGGCTTTGAACAAGGTACCAGAAAAGATAACAGCAGAAACACCCCTGTTGACACTGCAAAGTCCTCCTTACTAACATCAGGATGCTAGAGCCAACATTGGCAGAGCTTTCTCACAAACTAGTTAAGTAACAGCCGGACATAATCATACTCCCAGAATCATCATTGGGGTGGCACGGTGGCTCAGTGGTCAGCACTGCTGCCTCACAGCACCAGGGAACTGGATTTGATTTTGCCCTCGAGTGACTGTCTGTGTGGAGTTTGCATAAACTCCCCGTGTCTGCATGGGTTTCTGCCAGGTGCTCCAGTTTCCTCCAACGGTCCAAAGATGTGCAGGTTAGGTGGACTGGCTATGCTAAATTGCCCGTAGTGTCCAGGATGTGTAAATTAGGTGGACTAGCCATGAAAAAGGCAGGATTACAGGGAAAGGGTAGGGGAATGGGTCTGGGTGGGACGCTCATAAGGGCGGTGTGGACTTGTTGGGCTGAAGGGCCTGTTTCCACACTGTAGGGATTCTATGATACAACTCTATGATGCCTTATAGATAACGTCCCATATACCACCATCACCATTCTGAATATGTCCTGTCCCACCAGCAGGACAGACCCAGCAGCGGTGGCAGTACAACGGTATACAGTCGGGAGGGAGTTGCCATGGGAGTCGTCAACATTGACTCCAAATCTCATGAAGTATCATGGCTTCAGGTTAAACATGGACAAGGATTACCACATAACATCCTCCATCAGCTGAAGAGTCTGTACTCCATGTCGAACAATGCTTGGAGAAGGCACCAAGGAAGACAAGGGCACAAAATGTTCTCTGGGTGGAGGGTTTCAATGTTCACCACCAAGAGTGGCTCGATAGCAGTGTTACTGATCAAGCTGGTCCAGTCCTAAATGTTACAGTGACTAGACTGGGCCTGCAGCAGATGATGAGGGAACCAACAAGAGGGGAAAAAGACATACTTGACCTCATCCTTATCAATCTTCCGCCTGCAGATGCATCTGTCCATGACAGTATCGAACAGAGTCACTACCATACAGTCCTTGTGGAGACAAAGTCCTGTCTTCACATTGAGAAGATCCTCCATGTTGAGCAGCACTGTCACTATGCTAAATAGGACAGACTTCAAACAGATCTAGCAACTCAAGACTGGGCATCATTGAGATGCTATGGGCCATCAATAGCAGCAGAATTGTACTCCAGCACAATCTGCAACATCATGGCCTGGCATGTCCCCCACTCAACCATTACAATCAAGCCAAGGGATCAACCTTGGTTCAATGGAGAGTGCAGTGTGCATGACAGGAGCAGTAACAGGCATATCAGAAAATGAGGTGTCAACCTAGTGAAGATACCAAACAGAACTAGTTGCATGTCAAACAGCATAAGCACCAAGTGATACTCAGCTAAGCGTTCCCAGAACCAGAGGATCGGATATAAGCTGTGCACTCTTGCCACATCCAATTGTGAATGGTGGTGGACAATTAAACAACTCTAAAAATATCCCCATCCTCAATGATGAAAGAGCCCAGTACATCAGCGCAAAGGAGAAGCTAAAATATTTGCAGCGATCTTCAGCCAGAAGTGCTGAGTGGATGATCCATCTCGGCCTCCTCCAGCGGTGCTCAGCAACACAGATACCTGTATTCAGCCAGTTCAATTCACTCTAAGTGATATCAAGAAACGGTTGGGCCACTGGATACTGCAAAGTCTGTGGGCTCTGACATCATTCTGGCAATAGTACTGAAGACTTGTGCTCCAGAACAATTCCTATACAACTGCAACACTGGCATTTACCCAACAATGTTGAAAATTGACCAGGTATTTCCTGTACATAAAAAGCAGGACGAGTCCAACCCAGCCAATTACCACCCCATCAGTTTACACTTGATGATCTGTAAAGTAATGGAAGGTGTCATCAACACTGCTATCAAGCAGCACCTGCTCAGCAATAACCTGCTCAGTGATGTTCAGTTTGGGTTCCACCTGGGCCACTCAGCTTCTGACCTCATTACAGCCTCGGTTCAAACATGGTCAAAAGAGCTGAATTCCATAGGTGAGGTGAGAGTGACAGCCCTTGACATCAAAACCACATTCAAGCGAGTGTGGCATCAAGAAACCCTACCAAAACTGGAATCAATAGCTGTTAGGGAGCAAACTCTCCACTGGTTGGAGTCATACCTGGCAGACAGGAAAACGGTCATAGTTGTTGAAGGCCAGTCATCTCAGTTCCAGGACATCCCTGCAGGAGTTCCTCAGGCTAGTGCCTTAGGCCCTTTCACCTTCAGCTGCTTCATCAATGACATTCCCTCCATCCTTAGGTCAGAAGTGGGGAGATTTGCTGATGATTGCACAATGTTCAGAACCATTTGCAATACCTCAATACTGAAGCAGTCCATGTTCAAATGCAACAAGATCTGGACAATATTCAGGCTTGGGCTGACAAGTGGCAAGTAACATTCACAACACACAAATACCAGGCAACGGCTATGACCAATGAGAGACAAATTTAACCACCGCGCTTGACAGTCAATGTTGTTACCAGTACTGAAAACCCCACTATCAAAATTCTGGGATATTACCATTGACCAGAAACTCAACTGGACTTACCACATAAACATAGTGGTACAAGTGCAGGTCAGTGAGTAGGAATACAGCAGTACGTAACTCACCTCCTGACTCCCCAAAATTTGCCCACCATCTACAAGGCACAAGTCAGGAGTGTTGATGGAATACTCCCTACTTGTCTGGATGTGTGCAGCCCTAACAACTCTCAAGAAGCTTGACACCATCCAGGACAAAGCAGCCTGCTTGATTGGCACTACATCTAGAAGGATCTGCTCCCGCTACCACGACACTCAGTAGCCACAGTGTGTACTATCCATAAGATTGTATTGCGGAAGTTCACCAAAAGATCCTCAGACAGCACCTTCCAATTCCATGACCACTTCCATTTAGAAGGACAAGGGCAGATTTATGAGAATATTACTATCTGCAAGTTCCCTTCCAAGCCACTCACCATCCTGACTTGGAAATATATCACTGTTCCTTCATTGTTGCTGGATCAATATCCTGGAAGTCCCTCCCTAATGGCATTGTGGGTCAACCCACAGCAAGTGGACGCTAATGGTTCAGGAGGGCAGCTCACTACCACCTTCAAGGACAACTAGGGATGGGCAATAAAATGCTGGTCAGCCTGCAATGCCCACATCATGTGAGTGACAATGTTTTAGAAAAATAAATAACATACCAAATGGTCTCTCAGCATTTCATTAAGGGCTAAACCAAAGTCACAGGCCTCTTCCAATCATCTTATCCTAGACAAAAATCCCGAAATGGATTCCACATGCCCATAAGGACCCTCACCAACTTTTACAAATGCACCACAGAAAGCATGCTATTGAGATGCATAGTGGCCTGGTACAGCAATTGCTGTGCCCCGGACTGCAAGAAACTACAGAGGTTGTGTGCACAGCCCAGACCATCATGGAAGCCTACCTCCAATCCGTGGACTCCAATTACACTTCCCGTTGCTGTGGAAAGGCTACCAACATCAAAGGCCCCTCCCACCCTAGAAATGCTCTCATCCAACCACTTCCGTCAGGCAGAAGATACAGCAGCTTGAACGCACACCAATAGGTTCAAGAACAATTTCTTCCCTGCTGTTATTAGACTACTGAATGGACTCTCTAACTTCAAATAATGTTGATCTTGCTATGCACACCTCTTGTGTACTTGTAACCTATATGCCTCGCTCTGTCTGAGCACCCCATGATCTGTATGTCCTTGTTTGCTATGATCTGCCTACAAAACAAAGTATTTCACTGTACCTAGGTACATGCAACTACAATAAATCAAATCAGATTGCCAAGTAAAACTGATTGCACCTCAAAAGTAGAGGCTTGGTATTGTAATATTCCTTAAATAAATCTTGACAGGTTTTAGTATCTGGTGTCTCAGGAAAAGTGAGACTCCTAATGATTGAAAAGGTTGTGGGTCCACAAACTGTCGGAAGAATTACTCATTGCTTTTCATCTGCCTCAATATCATTTGCCCAGAAAAAAGCAACACATTCTTTCCACATACTGGGCCCAGTCCTTAACAATAGGATCAAACAAGTTAAGCTTCCCAAATAATGGCACGACACCAGCAACTTAACCCAACTCAAAGAAAATTGTTGCAAGCAAATTTCTTAAGGACAGTTTTTTTACTCTCGACCCTATTGAAGTGACGCGAAAGAGACCCGTATCCCGTCACTAAGTCACTTTTTATTTACACATGCAGAGTCTTTGCCATTGATCCAACTTCCTCAAAGCCAGCTGTCAGAGTGAACAAGATTCTGATCGTCCTGTTTTTACCTGTCAGCCAGGAGTCCCTGATTGGACCAGATTAATAGCCCCGAATCAGGGAACTTATATTCTATGATGCCCACCTGGCTGACCTCATTACTATCACTGCAGGAATTATATCACTGTTCCTTTTCTACTGCTTAGTTAAAATTCTGCAATTCTCTTCTTAATTGAACTGTGGGTGCCCCTGTGCCCCAAGAAATGCCATGGTTCAAGAAGGTAGCTTACCAATACCTTTTGTCAGGCATTAGGGGCAAGCAATAAACACTGGACTAGCCAGGGATGTCCGCAACCTATAACCAAATTTTAAAAATATACAAGCAAAGATTATTAAGAACATCTTTAAACTATGCAGAAATATAAAACTATCCTCCTTCAAAAACAACATGCTTGACACACACAAAACCATCCACTCTGAGAAAAATACAAAACTCTGCAGTTTTATTTTAAAGTTACTTTGTTCAAAAAGTTAAATTCAGGATAAAAGAATCATTCACAATTGTCCAAAATATTGGTGGGCAGATTTTGTTTTTCTGGAAACAGTGTTTTAGGTATCAAATTCTCCTTCAGGAATTACAGTCAGTTTTCAATTCACAAACTTTGATGAGGAATTTCATTGAAAAGTGAGAGAGGGAAAACGCTGTTGTTCCAGGCAAATTCTGTCTCTGACTTTGCGCTCAAATCCAATAGATCTACTGCATGCACAAACTGGTCATGTGATCTCATTCCAAAATTACTGCTCTCAGTGACTCTAATTCAGAAACTTGCGTTCGTCACAAAGGCAACATTCTACCATGCTGCAACTAATCTCCTTTCCCTTACGAAGTTTTCTTTCCGAAAGGTCAGGATATGGATGTATGCCAACTGAGATGATATTGCAAACTAATACTTCTAATAAAACGTCTTCATAACAGGAAGGATTTTATTGAAGGATGACGTTATTGGAGAGGATTTTAATAGAAATAGTGTCATTGGAGAAAATATCATTGGATGGTAGTATTATAGGAGAGAATTTTATTACAGGATGGTGTTACTGAAGAGTATTTGTTGGAAGATAGTGTTACTGGAGAGGGCTTTATTGGAGGATGGTTTCCTTGGAGCTGATGTTATTAGAAAATGTGTCTATTGTGATATGTTTGCTGGGAGATTGTTAGTGTTCGAGTACATTAGGCTGGATTATGGGATTTATAGTGGAGTTCTAGCTTGAATGATGGACTACATCAAAGGATTACACTACAGATTAAGGTTATTACAAAATATTAGACTCAATGATAGGGCTGGTGGAGAGATTAAAATAGAGGATAGGGAGATTTCAAAATCTCCCCACCCCGGCCTCATCCCATGACCAACCCTCCCTCTCATCCCCGCCTCCTTGGCCTGACACAACCTGTCCGTCTTCTCTCCCACCTATCTCCTCCCACCTCACTGACCAATCCCTCCATTGCCTACCTACACTCACCTATTACCATCCCACCTACCTTCCCCAGCCCCACCCCTGCTCTCTCCATTTATTTCAGAGCTCACTTAGCCCTCCCCAATTTCTGAAGAAGGGTCTCGACCTGAAAAGTCAGCTTTCCTGCTCCTCTGATGCTGCCTGGCCTGCTGTGTTCCTCCAGCTCCACACTGTGTTAACAGTAGACAATTCGGTCCTTTGAACCTGCTCTACCATTAAATAGGATCATGACTAAGCCAACATTCCTCACCTCCACTTTGCTGCCCTTATCCCACAACCCTTGATTCCTCTACTGTTCAAGAATCTATCCATATCACCTTAAATATACACAAGGACATTGCCCCCACAGCTGTCTCTGGCAAGGAGTTTCAAAGAATCACAAACCTGAGAGCGAAAAAAAATCCCTCCTCAACTAATCTTAAATTGGCACCCCTTTATTTATGAGCCCGTGCCTTCTGGGCAGGGTTGTGAAGTCTGGGAAAGGAGGGGTGTTGGTTCCCTCAAGATCCAGCAGGAGAAAGGTATTTGATCCAATGGAAGGGTGTTAGGTCAGGCAGCGGAGGGACTGTCAGGTCCTGGGGTTCGGGCCAGCAGTGGAGGTTTTCAGGTTGTGGGTGTCTGGCAAAGGGGGCCCAGGACTTCAGTAGGGATTGCTTAAGTCCAGGGATTCAGGAAAGCATTGGGAGGGTGTTGGATCGTGTTGGGTTGGACGATTAACCAGGTGTGGTTGTCAGTGGTCCCAGTGGTATAAGGGATCGGGGGTAATTAGTCAGAGGGTCAGCTTACTGTCCAGGAGTTAGATTAGATTTTTAGTAATTTAACTTCTCCTTGGTAATTATTAGCCTAACAGAAGTGGAACACTCCAAATTCTCTGAATTTAAGGCAGTTACTTGGAGTGTTCCAGATAAGGTAAGTTGTCAATTGTAATTCCCACAGAGTTTGTTGTGGGTTGGATTCTGTAGAATCCCATGTGCAACTCCAGTCTATGCTGGTCCAATGATTGGCTGGACATTGGGAATTCTGCCAGAATAGGCAATGCTTTAGTGGAAATGGAGTATTGTGTCCAGTTCAGGTCGCCTCATTACAGGAAAGATGTGAAAGTGTTGGAAAAGGTGCAGAGGAGATTTACCAGGATGTTGCCTGGAATGGAGGGAAGGTCTTACAAGGAAAGGTTAAGAGAGCTAGGGCTTTTCTCTTTAGAACGACGAAGGATGAGAAGTGACTTGATAGAGGTGTACAAAATGATCAGCGGTATAGATAGAGTAGACAGTCAGAGACTTTTTCGTAGGCTGGAGGTAGATATTATGAGGGGGCATAGTTTTAAAGTGAGTGGAGGTAGATATAGGGGAGACATCAGAGGTAGGCTCTTTACTCAGAGAGTGATAGGGGTGTGGAATGCATTGCCGGACAGGGTAGTGGATTCGGCCTCATTAGGGGCATTTAAGTGGCTATTAGATAGGCATATAGATGATAGTATAAAGTAGGGGTGGCGTTTAGATAGACCTTAGGATTAGGGTCAGAGTTTGGCACAACAGCGTGGGCCGAAGGGCATGTACTGTGCTGTACTGTTCTATGTTCTACGAAATGTTAGTGGACTAGTAATCCATTACCACAGGATTTAATTTGGGATATGGGTTCAGATCTCACCATGATGATTGAAATTTGAATTCAATAAAATCTGGAGTGAGCGAGCTTGCCTAGCAGTAACCATTTTAATTATTGTAAAACTTGGCCTGGTTCATTAATGTCCTTTGGGGAAGGAAATCTGTTGTCGCTAGCTAATCTGCCCTATATAGAACTAAATATCCACAGTAAAGTGGCTGACTCTTAACTGCTGTCTGAGATTATGCATGACTCAAACTTTCCTGTCTAATGGTGTGGCTGAGGTTGGACTTGAAATTATTTAGTAACCTTCAAAATTGTTAAACAGTTAGGCTCCCAACATTAATCACTCTGCTAATTGGTAGTTCACCTAAACTTCAATTTTATATGTTTTTGCTGCTATTTAAAAACAGTCTGCACCTCTTAAAGGGGGAGTAGAACTTGGCAGGAGGTATTCAGCAGATGGAGCAATATGTCACATAAAGTTCTCAACAACATTGGGCACAGGTGGTAAAGGAGGTGGAAAGAGAATCAACGCCCAGACCTAGCTCTAAAATCTAAAAACGTTTAATGACTTGACCAGTATTGCTAAGATAAGATTTCTTATGTTGACTTTTGCTTAACTTTGCACTACCTGAAGTCCTGGAGCTCACTCTTCTCTCTCCAGAGGAACAGTATTTCTCTATATATTGCAGCGCATTTCACTCCATCTTCATCTGCTTTAAATGCCAATCCAGGCACTTCAATAGCACTTCTTTCACCTCCTCCCTTGAGTGATAGAAATTGTGTAGATGTATCATGTCAGATGCATAGTGAGTAGCCAATGGAGGACATGTCCTGCATGTTGTTTGATATCTTACAATCTCTGTTATATCAGTAAGATTTCACACTCACACTGAACATGTTGAAGTGCAATTGTTTAGAACACAGAACTTTCTTTAGACATTTCTCAGTTTTTGATTAACCTTCACACTTAAAGCTAATCTTTCTCCCTCTCTTCCTTTATAGGTTAAGAAGATATAAAGGGGATATAGAGGATAAAGAGTTGTCTGAAAGCAACACACAAGTTGGTACAGTGTCATTGGACTTTAGTTGAATAAGCACAAGTTCAGAAACTGTGAATACAATGCAAATTTGTTAGAGCAGTGCTTTTCAAAGAGGTGGGTGATGTTGCTAACCCAAGGCCACCATGGTTAATAGTAAATATTCACCTTCCTCTTTGTCCCTGTTTTTCACCCTCCTTGCTAAAATCTTCTCCCAGTTCCTGCTTTCTCTTTGCTCTTGCTCTATCTAGGCTTCTGTGCTCTCTGGGTGCTTGTTCTCTCCAGATTCCAGTACCCCATGTGCTCTTGTTCTCTCTGTGTTCCTGTGCTCTGTTCTCTTGTTCTGTCCAGGTTCCTGTGCTCTCTGGGTTCTTGTCCTCCCCTGGACTCATGAGCACTTGATCTCTCTGGACTTCTGCGCTCTCTGAGTTCTTGTTCTCTCCGGACTCGTCTTCTTTCCAGGCTGTTGTGTTCTCTGGGCTCTTGTTCTATCCAAGCTGCTGCACTGTCTGTATTCTTGTTCTCTCTGGGCTCTGCACTCTGTTCCAATCCATTCTGAAACGTTTCCTGCATCCAGAGAATTTTGCAATATCATATCAATGGATCTACTATCTATGCCGCCACTTCTTTTAAGCCTCTATAATATAGGCCATCAGGCCCTGGGGACTTGTCTGCCTTCAATCCCAACAGTTTGCTCAGTACATTTTTTCCCTTAATGATGGCGATTTTTCTATGTCTTTCCTTTCCATACCCTCTGCATTACCTTTTACGTTTGGAATAATACTAGTGTCCTCGATTGTAAAAACTGAAGCAAAATATTGATTGATTCTGCCATTTCTGTTCCACACTGTTAACATCCTAGTCTTATCTTCTAAGGGACTTTACTTTAGCTACTCTCTTCCTTTTTATATACTTACAGAAGCTTTTGCTATCTGTTTTTATATGTTTATCTTTCCTAATTTACCGTTGGCCTTTTTGTTACATTTTTAGTAACCCTTTGTCAATCTTTAAGAGTTTCCAATTTCCAACTCTGCCATGTGCCTTTGCAATATGTATATGTTATTTTTTGTCTTTATTTTATCTTTAACTTCATTCTTTTGCCGTGGATGTTTTCCCCTCTTACAATCTTTCTTCCTTTCTGGAATATAATTTAGTTTGGAGCAATTGAATGTCTCCTTAAAGATCTGCCACTGCTCATCATTTGTCCTACCTTTTGGTTTTCTGCCCAGTCCCAGTAAAGTACCTTTAACTCCAGGCACTAGTGTGGAAATCCAGTTTATTGTCCTCCGACTGAATCTAAAATTCCAGCATGCTCTGATCAATCTTCCCTAGATGATCTTTTACTGTGAGATCATTAATTAATTCCACCTCATTACACAATACCAAATCCAGAATAGCCTGTTCCCTGGTTGATTCCACAACATATTGTTCTAAGAAACAATCTTTAATACACTCAATGAACACTCCCTTGAGTCTACCCTTACCAATTTGATTAATTCAGTCTATATTCATATTAAAATCACACATGATTATTGCTGTACCTTTCTTACAAGCCCCCAGTAATTCCTGGTTTTGCTGTGCCCCACAACAGAACTACTATGTAGGACCTATAGATTAATAACACAAAGGCTTCGTTCCCTTGCTATTTCTTATTGCTACACAGCCTGGTTCTTTATCTTGATCTCCAATGCTAAATTCATTTTTTATGACAACATGGATCTCTTTCTCTATTAACAAAGCTACACAACCTTCTTTTCCTTCTCATGTATCTTTTCAAAACAATGATAACGCTTGAATATTCAATTCCTAAATCTGGTCTCCCTGTAACCACATTTTGATAACTTTCACGAAATCATATCCATTTGTCTCCAGAGATAAAAGGTACTGCAGATGCTGGAGAATCCGAGATAACAAGGTGTGGAACTGGATGAACACAGCAGGCCAAGCAGCATCATAGGAGCAGGAAAGCTTGACGTTTTGGGCCTAGACCCTTCATCAGAAATGGGGGAGGGGAAGAGGGTTCTGAAATAAATAGGGAGAGGGGGGAGGCGGATAGAGGATGGATAGAGGAGAGGATAGGTGGAGAGGAGGCAGACAAGTTGAAGAGGCGGGGATGGAGCCAGCGAAGGTGAGTGTAGGTGGGGGGGTAGGGAGGAGATAGGTCAGTCCAGGGAGGACGGACAGGTCAAGGGGGCGGGATGATGTTAGTAGATAGGAGATGGGGGTGGGGCTTGAGGTGGGAAGAGGGGATAGGTGAGAGGAAAAACAGGTTAGGGAGGTGGAGATGAGCTGGGCTGGTTTTGCGATGTGGTTGGGGGAGGGGAGATTTTGAAGCTTGTGAAATCCACATTGATACCATTGGGCTGCAGGGTTCCCAGGCTGAATATGATTTGCTGTTCCTGCAGCCTTCGGGTGGAATCACTGTGGCATTGCAGGAGGCCCAGGATGGACATGTCATCTGAGGAATGGGAGGGGGAGTTGAAATGGTTCGCGACTGGGAGGTGCAGTTGTTTGTTGCGAACTGAGCGCAGGTGTTCTGCAAAGCGGTCCCCAAGCCTCCGCTTGGTTTCCCCGATGTAGAGGAGGCCACAACGGGTACAGCAGAGGCAGTATACCACATTGGCAGATGTGCAGGTGAACATCTGCCTGATGTGGAAAGTCTTCTTGGGGCCTGGGATTGGGGTGAGGGAGGAGGTGTGGGGGCAGGTGTAGCACTTCCTGCGGTTGCAGGGAAAAGTGCCGGGTGTGGTGGGGCTGGAGGGGAGTGTGGAGCGGACAAGAGAGTCACGGAGGGAGTGATCCCTCCGGAAGGCAGATAAGGGTGGGGAGGGAAAAATGTCTTTGGTGGTGGGGTCTGATTGCAGATGGCGGAAGTGTCGGAGGATGATTCGTTGGATCCGGAGGTTGGTGGGGTGGTACGTGAGGATGAGGGGGATTCTTTTTTGGTTATTATTGCGGGGACGGGGCGTGAGGGATTGGTTACGGGAAATGCGGGAGACACGGTAGAGGATAACGTTGGATCCGGAAGTTGGTGGGGTGGTACGTGAGGACGAAACCGATGTCCATTTCAAGCCCACTAACTCCCACAGCTACCTGGAATACATCTCCTCCCACCCACCTGCCTGCAAAAATGCCATCCCCTATTCCTAATTCCTTCACCTCAGCCGCATCTGCTCCTAGGATGACACATTCCACTCCCGTACATCTCAGATGTCCTCATTCTTCAAGGACCGCAACTTCCCCCCAACAGTGGTCGAGAACGCCCTCGACCGTGTCTCCCGCGTTTCCCGTAACAGATCCCTCACGCCCCATCCCTGCAACAATAACCGAAAAAGAATCCCCCTTGTCCTCACGTACCATCCCACCAACCTTCGGATCCAACGCATCATCCTCCGACACTTCCGCCATCTGCAATCAGACCCCACCACCAAAGACATTTTTCCCTCCCCACCCTTATCTGCCTTCTGGAGGGAGCACTCCCTCCGCGACTCCCTTGTTCGCTCCACACTCCCCTCCAGCCCCACCACATCCGGCACTTTTCCCTGCAACCGCAGGAAGTACTACACCTGCCCCTACAACCTCCTCCCTCACCCCAATCCCAGGCCCCAAGAAGACTTTCCACATCAGGCAAATGTTCACCTGCACATCTGCCAATGTGGTATACTGCATCCGCCGTACCCGTTGTGGCTTCCTCTACATCAGGGAAAACAAGCGGAGGCTTGGGGACCGCTTTGCAGAACACTTGCGCTCAGTTCGCAACAAACAACTGCACCTCCCAGTCGCGAACCATTTCAACTCCCCTTCCCATTCCTCAGATGACATGTCCATCCTTGGCCTCCTACAATGCCACAGTGATGCCACCCGAAGGCTGCAGGAACAGCAAATCATATTCAGCCTGGGAACCCTGCAGCCCAATGGTATCAATGTGGATTTCACAAGCTTCAAAATCTCCCCTCCCCCAACCGCATCCCAAAACCAGCCCAGCTCATCTCCACCTCCCTAACCTGTTTTTCCTCTCACCTATCCCCTCTTCCCACCTCAAG
>JAHRHZ010000162.1:2141686-2218222 GCA_024137785.1 Ginglymostoma cirratum
TGAAATGGTTCGCGACTGGGAGGTGCAGTTGTTTGTTGCGAACTGAGTGCAGGTGTTCTGCAAAGCGGTCCCCAAGCCTCCGCTTGGTTTCCCCGATGTAGAGGAAGCCACAACGGGTACAGCGGATGCAGTATACCACATTGGCAGATGTGCAGGTGAACCTCTGCCTGATGTGGAATGTCTTCTTGGGGCCTGGGATTGGGGTGAGGGAGGAGGTGTGGGGGCAGGTGTAGCACTTCCTGCGGTTACAAGGAAAAGTGCCGGGTGTGGTGGGGCTGGAGGGGAGTGTGGCGCGGACAAGGGAGTCACGGAGGGAGTGGTCCCTCCGGAAGGCAGATAAGGGTGGGGAGGGAAAGATGTCTTTGGTGGTGGGGTCTGACTGTAGATGGCGGAAGTGTCGGAGGATGATGCGTTGGATCCGGAGGTTGGTGGGGTGGTATGTGAGGACGAGGGGGATTCTTTTTTGATTATTGTTGCGGGGACGGGGCGTGAGGGATGTGTTCCGGGAGTTATCTACTAACATCATCCCGCCCCCTTGACCTGTCCGTCCTCCCTGGACTGACCTATCTCCTCCCTACCCCCCTACCTACACTCACCTTTACTGGCTCCATCCCCGCCTCTTCGACTTGTCTGCCTCCTCTCCACCTATCCTCTCCTCTATCCATCCTCTATCCACCTCCCCCTCTCTCCCTATTTATTTCAGAACCCTCTTCCCCTCCCCCATTTCTGATGAAGGGTTTAGGCCCGAAACGTCAAGTTTTCCTGCTCCTATGATGCTGCTTGACCTGCTGTGTTCATCCAGCCCCATGCTTGTTATCTCGGATTCTCCAGCATCTGCAGTGCCTTTTATCTCCAAAGTATCCACATCCTTTTGGTTATGTGACGATCAGAACTGTAAGCAGAATTCCAAATGTGGTCGAACCAAAGTCCTATACAACTGTAACATGACCTGCCAACTCTTGTACTCAACACCCCGTCCGATGAATGAAAGCATGTCATATGCCTTCTCGACCACTCTATCGACCTACGTTGCCACCTTCAGGGTACAATGGACCTGAACGCCCAGATGTCTCTGTGCATCAATTTTTCCCAGGGCTTTTCCATTTACCGTATAACTTCAAGTTTCGATTGATCAACTTCAAGTTTCGAATACAATTTTTTGTTTCAAGAACAATCCTCATCAACTTAACAATTTCTATCCAAAAATAATTAAAATGATAAAACATAACTGAAATATAATCAGAGTTGAATCCACTGTAGAAGGAAGCCATTTGATCCATTATTCTTCTGCTGGCATATTACCCCTGCAACTCAATGTAAAAGCCCCCATCCTCCTTCTTATAGGTGCCTCTGCAGCAGATATTAATCCTTTAAAATATGCAGTGATACGTACTTCAAACATTCTGTAGCAGAGAAGTTATATGAGTAGATGCTGAGTAGAAGTCTTTCCTGTGCTAGTAATATATATCACTTTTTTTTTTACGTTGACTGCCTTAGAAATTGGAAGTTTTTGTGAGAAGATATAATAATTTGTTTCTCTCTTAATTAGCAGTTTAGTCAATCTGAAGGCTATTTCACTTTTTTTTTAGAAACTGAATCTTCATTCATTTCCAACATAGCACATGGGACAAAAACAATCAACTCAACATCCCTTAAGCTCCACAACTTTCTGCTATCCATTAACGGGATTTTTCATCCCATCTGTAAATCTTGGCATCGCTATTTACTTTCCAATCAAACCTGCATCAACCCTCATATTTTGCTTTATCATCTCTGTAGCAAATTTGTAAAGAAATGCACAGCAAGACTGGAAGATGAATAGATGATTCAATCCCTTGAACTTCAGCCACCAATCCTTAACTCCATTTATAGGCTTTTGCTCTTTACCCTTGATACATTTGCTTAAGAATTCCTTTCAATTTTAACATTCAAAATTTAAGTTGACCTAATGAGGCCTTTGTGGGAGACACTCTCAACTTCAGCCACTTGTTGAATGATAAAACATTACTTGACTCCAATCTGAATAAACTATCTCTAGTTTTAAGATTATGTATCTTGTTCTGGATTCCCTCAATTTAATAAATTTTGTTGAATTCCTTTATCATTTTGCACACTTTCATTGGATCGCGCATCCTAGTTAATGAAATTCAAAACAACTACATATGCATTAGAAACAGAAGTAGGCCATTCAGCTCCTCAAGCCTGTTTGTCATTCAATAAGATTATTGCTTACTTGTTTGTAACCCCAAATCCACATTCCTGCATGCCTGATAAATTTTCGCGCCCTTACTTAACAAGAATCTATCGATCTCTACCTTAAAAACATTCAAGGACTCAGCATTCACCACCATTTCAGACAGAGAATTCCAAAGACCCTCAACCCTCTAAAGGAAAAAAATGCCTCATCTGTATTTAAATGGGCAACCCTTGCATTTTTAAACCGTAACCCCAATTCTTGATTCTCCCATAAGAAGTAACATCCTCTCCACATCTGAGATAAGAATGCGTAGATCTGAATGAACACAGCAGACCAAGCAGCATCAGAGGAGCAGGAAAGCTGACGTTTCGCGTCTGGACCCTTCTTCAGAAATGGGGGAGGGGAAGGGGTTTCTGAAATAAAGAGAGAGAGATGGGGGAGGCAGATGGAAGATGGATAAAGGAGCAGATAGGTGGAGAGGAGACGGACAGGTCAAAGAGGGAGGGCTGGAGCCAGTAAAGGTGAGTGTAGGTGGGGAGTTAGGGTGGGGGTTGGTCAGTCCAGGGAAGATGGACAGGTCCACAGGGTGGGGATGATGTTGGTAGGTAGGAGGTGGGGTTGGGGCTTGATGTGGGAGGAGTGGATAGGTGGGAGAAAGGACGGACAAGTTAGGGAGGCGGGGACGTGCTGGGCTGGTTTTGGGATGCGGTTGGAGGAGGGGAGATTTTGAAGCTTGTGAAGTCCACATGGAAACCCTGCAGCCCAATGGTATCAAAGTGAAATATGAAGTGCTGTTCCTGCAACCTTCAGGTGGCATCATTGTGGCACTGGAGGAAACCCAGAATGGACATGTCGTCCAAGGAGAGGGAGGGGGAGTTGAAGTGGTTCGCGACTGGGAGGTGCAGTCATTTGTCGTGAACCGAGCATAGGTGTTCCACAAATCAGTCCCCAAGCCTCTGCTTGGTTTCCCCGATGTAGAGGAGGCCACATCGGGAACAGCGGATATAGTATACCACATTAGCAGATGTGCAGGTGAACATCTGTTTGATGTGGAAGGTTTTCTTGGGGCCTGGGATGGGAGTGAGGGGGGAGGTGTAGGGGCAGGTGTAGCACTTCCTGCGGTTGCAGGGAAAAGTGTCAGGGTGATGGCGCTGGTGGGGAGTGTGGAGCGGACAAGGGAGTTACAGAGAGAGTGGTCCCTCCGGAAGGCAGATAAGGGTGGGGAGGGAATTGTGTCTTTGGTAGTGGGGTCAGATTGCAGATGGCGGAAGTGCCAGAGGATGATGCATTGGATCTGGAAGTTGGTGGGGTGGTACGTGAGGACGATGGGGATTCTGTTTTGGTTGTTATTGCAGGGAGAGGGTGTGAGGGATGAGTTGCGGGAAATGCGAGCGATGCGGTCGAAGGCGTTTTCGACCACTGTGGAGGGGAAGTTGCGGTCCTTGAAAGACAAGGACATCTGGGATGTCCGGGAGTGGAATGCCTCATCTCAGGAGCAAATGCAGCGGAGGCGAAGGAATTGGGAATAAGGGATGGCATTTTTGCAGGAAGGTGGGTGAGAGGAGGTGTAAACTGGGTTGATGTGGGAGTTGGTAGGCTTGAAATGGATATCGGTTTCCAGGTGGTTGCCAGAGATGGAAACAGAGAGGTCCAGGAAGGAGAGGGAAGTATGAAAGATGGTCCAGGTGAACTTAAGGTTGGGGTGGAAGGTGTTAGTGAAATGGATGAACTGTTCGAGCTCCTCATGGGAGCACGAGGAGGCGCCGATACACTCATCGATGTAACGGAGGAAGAGGTGGGGGATAGGGCCAATGTAGCTTCGGAAGAGGGATTGTTCTACGTATCCTACAAAGAGGCAGGCATAGCTTGGGCCCATGTGGGTACCATGGCCACCTCCTTTGTCTGTAGGAAGTGGGAAGAATTGAAGGAGAAGTTGTTAAGGGTGAGGACAAGTTCAGCTAAGCGGATAAGGGTGTCAGCTGAGGGGGATTGGTTGGGCCTGCGGGGCAGGAAGAAGCAGAGGGCCTTTAGGCCACTTGCATGAGGAATGCAAGTGTATAGGGACTGGACATCCATGGTAAAAATGAAGTGGTGGGGACCAGGGAATTGGAACTTTTGGAGGAGGTGGAGGTCGTGCGTGGTGTCACTCACGTAAGTGGGGAGTTCCTGGACCAAGGGGGAGAAAATGGAGTTGAGGTAAGTGGAGATAAGTTCAGTGGGGCAGGAGCAGGCGGAGACAATGGGTCGACCAGGGCAGTCAGGTTAGTGGATTTTGGGAAGGAGATAGGAATGGGCAGTGCGGGATTGGGGAACGACGAGGTTGGAGGCTGTGGGTGGGAAGTCACCTGAGGCCTCCCCCCTCACCCCCATCCCAGGCCCCAAGAAAACCTTCCACATCAAACAGATGTTCACCTGCACATCTGCTAATGTGGTATACTGTATCCACTGCTCCTGATGTGGCCTCCTCTATATGGGGAAAATCAAGCAGAGGCTTGGAGACCACTTTGTCGAACACCTATGCTCGGTTCGCGACAAACAACTGCACCTCCCAGTCGCAAACCACTTCAGCTCCCCCTCTCACTCCTTGGACGACATGTCCTTCCTGGGCCTCCTCCAGTGCCACAACGATGCCATCTGAAGGTTGCAGGAACAGCACTTCATATTCCACTTGGGAACCTTGCAGCCCAATGGTATCAATGTGGATTTCACAAGCTTCAAAATCTCCCCTCCCCCAACCGCATCCCAAAACCAGCCCAGCTCGTCCCGGCCTCCCTAACCTATCCTTCCTCCCACCTATCTCCTCCTCCCACCTCAAGCCCCACCCCCATCTCCTACCTACCAACCTCATCCCCACCCCCTTGACCTGTCTGTCTTCCCTGGATTGACCAACCCCCACCCTAACTCCCTACCTACACTCACCTTTACTGCCTCCATCCCTGCCTCTTTGACCTGTCCGTCTCCTCTCCACCTATCTGCTCCTTTATCCATCTTCCATTTGCCTCCCCCTCTCTCTGTATTTATTTCAGAAACCCCTTCTCCTGCCCTATTTCTGAAGAAGGGTCCAGACGTGAAACGTCAGCTTTCCTGCTCCTCTGATGCTGCTTGGCCTGCTGTGTTCATTCAGCTCCACACCTTGTTATCTCAGATTCTCCAGCATCAGCAGTTCCTACTATCTCTCACCCTCTCCACAGCTACCTGTCTAGACCCGTTAGGATCTTATATACTTCAATCAAATCACCTCTTCCTTTCTTAAACTACAACAAATTTAAGGCTAATTTACCCTAGCCTGCAATACGTTCTCATCCTTTCTTAAATAAGGCGACTAATACCATTGTATACTATAGTACTCCAGGACTGGTCTCTGCAGTGCTCTACATAATTGAAGCATAACCTTGCTATTTTAATGGTCAATTCTCCTCACAATCAATTATAATATTCTGTTAGGTTTCCTAATTACTTGCTGTACATGCATACTAACCTTATGTGATTCATGTGCAATAACACCCAAGTTTTCCTGCGCTTCAGAGATCTGCAATTTCTAAACTTTTAAACGATATGCTTCCTATTTATTCTTCCTGACAAAAATGGACAATTTCACATTCCATTATATTCCATTTGCTACATTTTTGCTTACTCACTTAACCTGTATTTTTATATCCTCCTAATGTTCTCATCACAACTTGCTTTCTTACCTTACTTTGTGTTGTCAGCATATTTGGCACCAATACTTTCCATCTTTTCATCTAAGTCATCACTATTGTTCAGTGGCGGGAGTCGGGAGAGAGTGCCAGGGGACTGCTGGGAAGGTGAGCTTTTCATTTTAAAAGACTTACCTCGTGGAATCAGCGTTCAGCAGCGGGAGTCGGGAGAGAATGCGAGGGGACTACTGGGAAGGTGAGCTTTTCATTTTAAAAGACTTACCTGGTGGAATCAGCGGCCTCCATTTTTGCAGCAGCAGCAGGAGCAGTGAGACCAAGGACCACAGGCTTCCGGGAAGGTAAGTTCTTCATTTCAGCAGCGGAGCTGAGAGGGACCAGTCGAATTGCGCTCTGGGAAAGTGAGTGAACGGATATATTTGGGCAGTGGCTAAATCCGAGACACTACACTTGTAGTGTCAGCCACCCACCCTCCCTGTCTAACCAAAAAAAAAAGACTCTGTGGTGTGTTTCTTTTTCTTTTTTTCCAATCGTATGCTGGTAAGTAGAGCGATTGGTAAAATTTTTTTTTCATTTCATTTATCTATTATTTGATTGTTGAGGTAGAAAGGGAATGGGTGACCAAAAGACAGAGAAAAAGCAGGAAGACAGTGCAGGTGTCCCCTGTGGTCATCTCCCTCCAAAACAGGTATACCATTTTGGATACTGTAGGGGGAGATGGTTTACGAGGGGAAGGCAGCAGTAGCCAGGTTCATGGCGCTGTGGCTGGCTCTGCTGTACAGAAAGGCGGGAAAAAGAGTGGAAGGGCTATAGTCATAGGGGATTCGATTGTAAAGGGAGTGGATAGGTGGTTCTGTGGTCGAAAACGAGACTCCCGAATGGTATATTGCCTCCCAAGTGCATGGGTCAGTGATGTCTCAGATCGACTGATGAACATTCTGAAGGTGGAGGGTGAACAGCCAGCTGTCGTGGTGCATATAGGCACCAATGATATAGGTTATAAAGGAGATGAGGTCCAAAAGCAGAATTTAGGGAGTTAGGAGCCAAGTTAAAAAGTAAGACATCAGAGGTAGTAATCTCAGGATTGCTACCAGTGCCACATACTAGTCAGAGTAGAAATGAAAGAATAGGCAGGATAAATGAGTGGCTTGAAAGATGGTGCATGAGGGAGGGGTTCAGATTTTTGGGACATTGGGACCAGTTCTGGGGGAAGTGGGACTATTACAAATCGGATGGTCTACACCTGGGCAGGACTGGAACCCTAGGGGGTGCTTTTGCTAACGCTGTTGGGGAGGGTTTAAACTATTGTGGCAGGGGGATGGGAACCAAATGAGGAGGTTAGTGGGCAGTAAGAAGGTAGTAACTAAAGCCTGTAAGGATCTAGATAATGAAGTCAGTGTGACTAAAGGGAAGAGTAGGCAGACAGCAGATGATGAACGCAAAGGGATAGGTGGTCTGAGGTGCATTTGTTTTAATGCGAGAAGTGTAGTGGGTAGGGCAGATGAAATTAGGGCTTGGATTAGTACCTGGGAGTATGATGTTATTGCTAATACTGAAACTTGGTTGAGGGAAGAGCAAGATTGACAACTAAATATCCCAGGATATAGATGCCTCAGGCGGGATAGAGAGGGAGGTAAAAGGAATAGAGGAGTTTGCATTACTGGTCAAAGAGGATATCACAGTTGTGCTGAAGGAGGGCACTGTGGAGAACTTGAGCAGTGAGGCAATATGGGCAGAGGTCAGAAATAGGAAGGGTGCAGTAACAATGTTGGGGCTGTGCTACAGGCCTCCCAACAGCAAGAGTGAGACAGAGGTACAAATATGTAGACAGATTATGGAAAGACGTAGGAGCAACAGGGTCGTGGTGATGGGAGATTTTAATATTCCCAACATTGACTGGGATGCACTTAGTGTTAGGGGTTTAGACAGAGCAGAATTTGTGAGGAGCATCCAGGAGAGTTTTATAGAGCAATATGTATGTAGTCCAACTCGGGAAGGGGCCATACTGGACCTGGTGTTGGGGAATGAGCCCGGCCAGGTGGTTGAAGTTTCAGTAGGGGATTACTTTGGGAATAGTGATCACAATCATGTAAGTTTTACAATACTCATGGACAAAGATGAGAGTGGTCCTAAAGGAAGAGTGCTAAATTGGGGGAAGTCCAACTATAGCAAAATTCGGCAGGAGCTGGGGAATATGGATTGAGAGCAGCTGTTTGAGGATAAATCCACATTTGATATGTGGGATGCTTTTAGAGAGAGGTTGATTAGCGTGCAGGACAGACATGTCCCTGTGAAAATGAGGGGTAGAAAGGGCAGGATTAGGGAACTATGGATGATAGGTGAAATTGTGAGACTAGCAAAGGGGAAAAAGGAAGCATACATAAGGTCTAGACGACTGAAAACAGACGAAGCTTTGGAAGACTATCGGGAAAGTAGGTCCAATCTGAAATGAGGAATTAAGAGTGCTAAAAGGGGTCATGAAATATCTTTAGCAAACATGGTTAAGGAAAATCCCAAAGCCTTTTATTCATACATAAGAAACAAAAGGGTGACTAGAGAAAGGGTTGGACCACTCAAGGACAAAGGAGGGAAGTTATGCGAGGAGTCAGAGAAAATGAGTGAGATTCTTAATGAGTACTTTGCGTCGGTATTCACTGAGGAGAGGGACGTGATGGATGTTGAGGTTAGGGATAGATGTTTGATTACTCTAGGTCAAGTCGGCATAAGGAGGGGGGAAGTGTTGGGTATTCTAAAAGGCATTAGGGTGGACAAGTCCCCAAGACCTGATGGAATCTATCCAAGGTTACTGAGGGAAGTGAGAGAGGAAATAGCTGGGGCCTTAACAGATATCCTAGCAGCATCCTTGAGCACAGGTGAGGACCCAGAGGACTGGAGAATTGTTAACGTTGTCCCCTTGTTTAAGAAGGGTAGCAAGGATAATATAGGTAATTATGGACCAGTGAGTTCACGTCAGTGGTGGGGAAGCTGCTGGAGAAGATGCTGAGGGATAGGATCTGTTCCCATTTGGAAGAAAATGGGCTTATTAGTGATAGGCAGCATGGTTTTGTGCAGGGAAGGTCATGTCTTACCAACTTGATAGAATTCTTTGAGGAAGTGACAAAGTTCACTAGATGAGGGAAGGGCTGTAGATGTCGTATACATGGACTTCAGTAAGGCGTTTGATAAGGTTCCCCATGATGGTCTGATGGAGCAAGTGAAGTCCCATGGGGTCCAGGGTGTACTAGCTAGATGGATAGAGAATTGGCTGGGCAACAGGAGACAGAGGGTTGTAGTGGAAGGGAGTTCCTGAAAATGGAGAACTGTGGTCAGTGGTGTTCCACAGGTATCTGTTGTTTGCGATATACGTAAATGATCTGGAGGAAGGTATAGATGGTCTGATTAGCAAGTTTGCAGATGACAATAAGAATGGTGGAGTAGCAGATAGTGAAGGGGACTGTCGGAGAATGCAGCAGAATATAGATAGATTGGAGAGTTGGGTGGAGAAATGGCAGATGGAGTTCAATCCAGGCAAATGTGAGGTGAGGCATTTTGGAAGATCCAATTCAAGAGCGAACTGTGTGGTAAATGGAAAAGCCCTGGGTAAAATTGATGCCCAGAGAGATCTGGATGTTCAGGTCCTTTGTACCCTGAAGGTGGCAACGCAGGTCGATAGAGTGGTCAAGAAGGCATACAACACACTTTCATTCATCGGACGGGGTATTGAGTACAAGAGTTGGCAGGTCATGTTACAGTTGTATAGGACTTTGGTTCGACCACATTTGGAATACTGCGTATAGTTCTGGTCGCCACATAACCAAAAGGATGTGGATACTTTGGAGAGTGTGCAGAGGAGATTCACCAGGATGTTGCCTGGTATGGAGGGCGCTAGCTATGAAGAGAGATTAGGATTATTTACATTAGAAAGATGGAGGTTGAGGGGGGACCTGATTGAGGTCTACAAAATCATGAGAGGTATAGACAGGATGGATAGCAAGCAGCTTTTTCCCAGAGTGAGGGACTCAATTACTAGGGGTCACTATTTCAAGGTGAGACGGGAAAGGTTTAAAGGAGATATGCGTGGAAAGTTCTTTACGCAGAAGGTGGTGATTACCTGGAATGCCAGTGAAGGTGGTAGAGGCAGGAACGATAGCATCATTTAAGATGTATCTAGACAGATACATGAATGGGCAGGGAGTATAGGGATACAGATCCTTGGAAAACAGACGACAGGTTGAGATAGAGAATCTGGATCGACACAGGCTTCGAGGGCCGAAGGGCCTGTTTCTGCGCTGTAATTTTTCTTTGTTCTTTGTTCTTCTTTGTACATAAAGTGTAAACAGTTGAGGTTCCAACCCTGATTCCATGTGGTTCGCAACTCATTACATGGTATCAATCTGAAAAAGATCTCTTAATGTCTACTCTTGGCTTCCATTAGCTGGTTAGCATTCTAATCATGACAATATGCTCCACCCTAAACCATAAGCTTTTATTTTCTGCAATAACCTTTAATGTAGCACCTCATTCAATGCTTTCTGGAAATCTAATTATGTGTTAATATCTTATTATCTCTTTTTCCAGGGTATTTTACCTCCTCCAGGATCTCTAATGGATTAGTTAACATAATTGCCCTTTCACAAAACCATGTTGAATTTGCCTGATTACTTTGAACTTACCCAAGTCCCCTGCTATAACTTATTTAAAAATATCTTCAACTCTTTTCCTCTGACAGACATTCAGGTAACCAGGCTATGAGTTCCTGCTTTCTTTCTCCTTCTATTTTTTGAACAGAGGAGTAACATTCACTATTTTCCAAATTGAATGGGACCAACCCCAAATCAAAGGGGTTTTGTAAAATCAAAACCAATGCAACAACTATTTCTCTAGCCATTTCTTTTAAGTTTCTAAGTCCATCAGGCCCTGGGCACTTGTCAGTCTGTAGCTCCAATTAATTGCTCAGTGGCATTCTCTGGTGATTATGATCTTTCTGAGTTCCTCCTTCCCTTCCATTTCCTGATTTGTCATTGATTCTGGGATATTTCTTGATTACTTTATAATGCTGACTGATGTAAAATACTTGTTCAATTCATCTGCAATTTCCTTATTTTCAATTATTAATTCTCCAGTCTTATTTTCAAAATGATCAACACTCACTTTGTTAACTCTGTTTATGGAATGGATGCTCTAGGACAGATTTGGAGATTGGGGAATAGACACTCGGTGTGAAAGACAAAATGGTGACTATGGCTTTGGCAATGGCGGCGTTGGAATTCTATGGCAAGTGGATGTTTGAGTGGGATATTTATTTTCAGCAGATTTACAGCTGCAGCAATAACATGGTAAGCATATTCCCTGTTGAAAGGAAGACAGACAGCCTAACTAAAATAGTTAAATTATCAACTCACCTCCTGACATCAGATTGGTTATCTATTCGTTATTTCATTGGAACAAGATGTGGGGAAATTTTAGACAGATTGGATTCCTATTTCAGATTTTTAGTTTTTAACCTCCCACCCAAATCAGATCCATTAAAAACAGTGAAATAAATTTCCCCTTTTAACCCCATTCTAGCCTGAAAATATCATCAAGCTTGATTCTTCAACATATTACTAAAAGAGAGCTGCACTGGAGGTACAGTCTTTTGGATGAGGCACCAACATTTTAGTTGTGCGCATCTGGGCGTGAACAATTACAAACCACTACGCAAATAAAACAAGAATGTTCATTGGTGTCTGGGCCAACATATCCCCTACAGCCATTGATTAGTCCCTCATTTATTGCTGGGATCCTCTGTGTGCAATTTGGCTATATTTACCTGCACAATAACAGTGGCTACACGGTGCTTAAAAGCAAGTTTTTTTACTTCTAATTTGTTTAAAAGAAGCTGAAAATGTTGAAATGGATGATGAGTTGAAAAGCTATGTAGCAAATTGTCTGACAGATTCCAACGCAGACACGTGGAATGTGCTGACATTAGACATTTTATTCCAAAATCTCAGTGTTTGATGGCAATGTTTTTTCCATATTGTACATTTTTAAATGTGGCATACGCAAATAGAAAAGAAATGTCTGCTGCACATATTTCCTGTGTTAGGACTGTCCAACAAAAAACTGTGGAAGGTCATAATATTTCTGAAAGACAACAGAACTGGTCATAGTATGAATTAAGGGCAAGTATGAAATACTAAACAGTGTTCCTTGCCTAACCCAACTTCTCTATTCCCAAATTTATTAAGCATGATTTTGAGTTTGAGCATTGTGAGCATGTTTCAAGCTATTTTCTTTGTCCAAAGTAGCAGAACTAGAGGATACATTTGAGTCTAGTTAAATTCAACAATAATCTGCAGAAGCATTGGCTGTGATAGCATCACGGTGATGGCAATGGAACACAGGTGGGAGCCATAGTAACAGGCGACACCATTGCAGGATGGGTAGTAATATAAGATTTCAATGAGGCTGTCTGACTTTCTTTACAGTTCTAGTTATCATCTGTTCCCTGTGTTTGAATGGGCATGAAGTGGACCTGCATGACACAATTTCCCCTTGACCTGTTAAAGGTCAAGCTCAGAGAAGTAGCAGAGGAAGTTTGGAGATTGCAACAGTTCTGTTCGAAGGATAAATGTTATTGATGCATCTGAAAAGAGATCAAGAATAATTAGTCATCTTTGAATGTTCTGCTGGGTAAGTTAAGGACTAGGGAGAGCAGTTCTTTTTCCCACTATTGAGAAGATGCAATCTGCTTTCACCAGTAAGAAGATATGGTTTGAGGTAGCATAGAAGGAGAGCAGTAGTAGCATCAAAATGAGATCCCATGGTTATTGTCTTTCAATGAAATGAACAGGCCAGGAAAGTTAGCAAAGTTAGAGATGTATCTAAATCCTGTCATACACTTCCCTTCACTATGTTCAGCTTCAGGTATTCCACTGACAGCACTCCTCAGACCCTTTTCATTTTCACCATTATTCTATTCATTCTGTTAACATGCTCTTCTTAACTCTCCTCATGTCTTCACCTCCAATTTCCTCCACCTCTCAGTACCACTCACTCCAATTCTCATGCAATGTGGTAACTCTGAATTCAGTTCTGCCCAATTCTCAGTTTACAACTGTGAGTGAGCCATCTAAACATACCTCAAATGCATGCCAATACGATTTGTGCTGCATCTGCCTGATTGTCACTCATGTCAAATTTATGGCATCCACCAGATACACACAAGCCTCAGAATAAATTGTAGATCTGTTCTGCCACACACGTAGGAGAACAGAGTATAAAATGCAAAAGAGGCAGTGAGGATGTGTTTGGATTGTGGGATGTTACATAATAAAGTAAAAGATAAAAACATAGAAAATAGGAGCAGGAGTATGTCTTCAGCTCTTCAAGACTTCTTTGCCATTAAGTATGATCACATCCACTCAGTACCCTGTTCTACTTTCTCCCCATATCTTTGATCCCTTCAGTCTTAAGAATTAAAGCTAATTCCTTCTTGAAAACATTTACTGCTTTGGCCTCAGCAGCTTAATCCTAAATGGCTACTTCAATATCTTTAATTCTTCTTTCTGCTGGAGCATCCTGGCTCACTTTAATGCTGAAAGGTGAATACAGAGATTTGCACCAGCCAAAGACTGTGTTCTATTTTGTCAATAGCAGAGATTCCTTGTCAAGTTGCGCATTCCACTAGCCATTCTGGCACTGATATTGCTGGAAATTTTAATCCTGCCAATGGTTATGTGATCTTATCCAGTGCTGAAATAAGGTCATGATTCCTGTTTGTCGCTTAAGATCTTTATGATCCAGGCAAATTCTTTGATGTCCACTTGGTTCCTGTCTCGTTGTGATAGAATTCACACAATATTTAGGCTTTGTACCTTTATTTTCTTCAATCTCTTGGAATTTTCGATGATGCTTTCATTCTAGTTCTATTATTGATACATTACTGGGGATATACAGTGGGATAGGGCAGGGAGAGAATGAGTTACTGCTGTCAACATTGGATCAATAGTGATGTCGACACTCAATTGATGCAAACTCTTAAAAGTCCTTTTCAAATATTCTTAAAAAGTTACAGATTCCACAAACATTCCAAAGATATTACAAATTTTCCCCTATTATTTTGCTTCTTCAACAAGTGTTAGGACAAATGCCAGAAATCCCTGAATGAGTAAACAGACAGATTAAAATCAAGCAAAAGAGGCTTATGATAAATGTAGTATTCATAACGTATTGCATGCCTCACTGTCACTGTTACAAGCTTTGAACCCACATCCCTGAACAATCACTCAAGCAATCAATATTTAATTATAGCAGTCATTTTACTAAACACTTTGCACAATATTCACTGTCACACCTGTCTCGCCTTCAGGTGAAGGCAAGAGAAACTAACCTGGAGTTAGCTGCCTACATACTGAAACCTCCAGAAACGACACAGTGCTGGCCATTTTTAGAAGGTCATAGCTGAGGACATGACGAATGGCCAGGCTCAGTACATTGAAGATAATGACATCCCCAAACCTCATCCCCCAGTAGCCATATATTCTCTTCAGATTTACAAAGTGCAGATAGGTAAGCATGCACTCTTACTTTCCCCTAACTACCTCCTACAATCTTGAGACTTTTCTTTTGCAGAAGTCCAATGTGTGCTTCAAATGGATCAGGTCTAAGCTCTGCAGTCCTGACACATTCAATCCTGAATGTTGGTGGATGATTAAACAACTCACTGGAGGAGGAGTTGTCACAAGTATTCCCATCCTCCATGATGGTAGTGCCCAGCACATCAATGCAAAAGATAAGGCTGAAGCATTTACAGCAATTTTCAGCCAGAAGTGCTGAGTGGATGATCCATCTTGGCCTCCTGCAGTGGTCCCCAGCATTATAGATACCAGTCTTCAGCCAATTCGATTCATTCCATGTGATATTAAGAAACAGTTGAAGACACTGGATACTGCCAAGGCTATGGACCCTGACAACATTCTAGCAATAGAACTGAAGACTTGTGCCATTCCCCTAGCAAAGTTGTTCCAGAACAGTTTCCACATTGGCATGTACACGACATTACGGAAAATTACTCAGGTATGTGTGGTACATAAAAAGCACACAAATCCAAGCTGGCCAATTACTGTACCATTGGTCTACTCTTGATCATCAGTGACGCGAGGGAAGGTGTCATCAACAGTGCTATCAAGCAACACCTGCTCAGCCATAACCTGCTCAGTGATGCCCAGTTTGTGTTCTGCCAGGTCCACTCAGCTCCTGGCCTCATTATAGCCTTGACTAAAATGTGGACAAAAGAGGACAAATTCTATAGGTCAGATGATAGTGACAGCCCTTGATATCAAGGAACCCTAGCCAAATGGGAATCAATGGGTATTGGGGGCAAAGTCTTTGGGGGTTGGAGTCATACCTAACACAAAAGAAGATGGTCAAGGTTATTGGAGGTCAGTCATGTCAGCTCCAGGACATCCCAGCAGGAATTCCTCAGGATAGTGTCCAAGGCCCAATCAGCTTCAGCTTTTCATCAATGGCCTTACCTCCATCATAAGGTCAGAAATGGAGATGTTCACTGATGATTGCACAATGTTCAGTGCCATTCATAACTCCTCAGATACTGAAGCAGTCCATGTTCAAATGCAAAAGATTCTGGACAAAATCCTGGCTTGGGCACACAAGTGGCAAGTGACATTTGCGTCACACAGATGCCAGGCTATGACCATACCAATAAGAGACAATCTAACCACTGCCCCTTGACATCCTGGAGGTGATGATTGACCTGAAGCTCAACTAGACTCATCACATAAACACAATGGCTACAACAGCAGGTTGGAGGCTAAGAACACTGCGGCGAGTAACTCACCTCCTGACTCCCCAAAGCCTGTCCACCATCTATAAGACACAAATCCGGAGTGCGATGGAATACAATGTACTTGCCTGGATGAGTGCAGCCCCAACTACACTCAAAAACCTTGACACTATCCAGAACAAAGCAGCCTGCTTGATTGGCACTGCACCCAGAAGCATCCATTCCATCCACCACCAACATTTACTCATGGCAATATGGAATATCTACATGAGGTACTGGAGAAATTCACTAAAGATCCACAGACAGCACCTTCCAACACCACAACCACTTCCATCTAGAAAGACAGGGCAGCAGATATATGGGACAACCACACATTTCAAGTTCCCCTCCAAGCTACTCACCATCCTGACTTGGAAGTATATTGCCATTCCTTCACTATCGCTTGGTCATAATCCTGGAATTCCTCCCTAATGGTTTGTGGGTCAACTCACAGCAGGTGGACTGCAGCAGTTCAACAAAGAAGCTCACCACCACCTTCTCTAGGACAACTAGCAATGGGCAATAAAACCTGGCCAGCCAGCAATGCCCATGCCCCACAGATGAGCCTCAGGAACATCAAGACAGTGATGATAAAGACACAGCACCACCACCTGATTTCACTCTCGCAGCCATCAACTCAGGTATTGGCATTATACATAACTTGGAGATTTCATAGACATCAAAACTGAATATGGAAAGAAATCAACCAAGGGGCACAGTGGCTCAGTGGTTAGCACTGTCGCCTCACAGCACCAGGGACTATGGTTTGATTCCAGCCTCAGGCAAATGTCTGTGTGGAGTTTGCACATTCTCCCTGTGTCACGTGGGTTTCCTCCAGGTGCTCTGGTTTCTTCCCACAGTCCAAAGATGTGCTGGTTAGGTGGATTGGCCATGCAAAGTTGTCCAGAATGCTACAAGGGTCAGTGTGGACTTGGGCTGAAGGGCCTGTTTCCACACTGTATGGATTCTATGAGCTCTAGAGCCCTGTCCAATCCTCGCTTCCTCAACTACAGGTTTCACAATATCTATGGATCTGCATCCTCAGATTAATATTTATTTTATGACCCTTTACTTCCAATTCTGTAGCAAAGCCTTGTGATGCTTGCTCACTGCGGCGTGACACTTGATCTGAGCTGCCACTTTTAAAGTGGAACATTCGGTGTTGATCTTTCAGGAATCACTGAATTCAGGACAGTGAGTAAGTCAATAATTCTCTCCACAAAAAAATTGTGACTGTGTTACTATCTCAGTAACCGGTACAGCAACAGTGACATCAGAGAATGGTTGCCTAAAGGTTTAAATTGGAAATTAAGATTTCTTTCACTCAAAACATTGTAATTGGAATTACTTTGGAGCAAAATGGCTGAAGCCAAGTGTAAAATGTTGGGACGTGTTTTCCCACTGGTGTTTTGTAGAGCTGAACCAATGAAAAATTGAAATGGATAGGTAGCGACAGGATAGGATCGATGGAAAAATGAAGTGGATATGTGTACATGCCTTTAAAAAACCAAAAGCAAAGTAATGCCTTGAAACTATTAATTCCTACTAGAAGCAAGATCAGGTGTATTTTCAGAGTTAAAGGCTCAATGAATCCCTATAGTTCAGCCTGCTCAAAAATTAGACAGCGCATTCCAAAATTTGCAAATTCTGTCAAGATTTATGGACAACGTAGAATATTGATGATCCACTAATTGCAAACAAAGCTTGTCTAGACTTTAATAAATTTAGAAGTTTACAGAAGAACATATGATGAAATTTAAGGGACGAAATGCAAGATTGCAAAAATACCACTTAGACATTCCTAGTTCAGGATGAACTGAGTCTTGTTGCTAAGGAGAATGATATGCAGCAGCTGTGTTTTCAAGAGAAAGGTTGTCTGGCTCAGCACCACTCCCATTCCTCATTTTCCCATTTGCAGTTCTGCTTTGAATTGAGAGAAGGAAGACTCATGTCATTTCACAGCTAGCTGTGTGCAAAGCTTACAACATTATTACTGTGTTACGTGGACATGGAACTACTTATGCCAGATTTTCTCCAAACAATATATGCCCAGTCCGACTGTACACTTCACTGGTGCTCTAGAATCATCAATCAGTCGAGGCTGCATTTCTGCTACTTATTATTCCTACATTTGTTGATGATGGCGACTTTGATGCTGGCACTGAAGCACTTCTGTATTGCTTTTATTACTTCCTGCCTTCAAGAACTTACTTGCTTTTTGTACTTGGCTAAATCTTAGAAGCAATGAATATAGTTGACATATTTCTCTACAGATGGGGCGGGTCGTGGGTAAGTCTGGTTGAGATGTTCTTCAGAGGGTTGGTGTGGACTCATTGGGCTGAATGGCCTGCTTCCACACTATAGGGATTCTATGGTTCTATGAATTGTCACGTTATATTTTTGCTATGTACTCAGGATAGGAGATGGCCATCAGACTAATATGTGTTCATGTCATTCATGCAAAGAGGCGTATATCACCTGGGGCACTGGGGTGTGCTGTGTAAGTATGTCACCTATGCTGAAATCTTTAACTCCGTTCTGAATATAAGGTGGAGCTGGTTGAGCTTGTGGAACTTAGCACTTGCCCCTGTAATTCCAAGAATGTTCCTTTTGAGAGATACAATTATTGTTGGAGAATGCAAGAAATGACAAACATATGACCAATTGCAACTAGACTGAACTCTCTAAATTCAAAGTGATAGTGAAAAGAAAATAAGAGATGAAGAGAGACTATAAAAAGAGATTAACAACTAACATAAAACAGAATCCAAAATCAGCATATAAATAATGAGTAATAAAAGAATCAATGACCGATTAGGGACCAAATATGAGGTCTACATTTTGAAGCAGTGTGTCTGGCTACTTTGCATTTGCCTTTACCAACAAAGATGTTGCTGCAGAAATCAGTGAAAGAAAATATAGTCTCTTCTTATTTATCCTTGAGACGTGAATGTCAGTGGCTAGACCGGCATTTATTGCTGATCCCTAATTGCCAGAGGCCAGTTAAGAGTCAACACGTTGTTGTAGGTCTGGAGTCACATGTAGGCCAGACCAGGTGAGAACAGCAGTTTCCCTCCTTAAAGAAAATTTGGGAATCAGATGGACTTTTCCAACAATCATTTTACGGTCATCATGAGATTCTTAATTCCACATTTTTATCGAATTAAAATTCCACCATCTGCCGTTGTGGGATTCAAAACTTGATCCCAGAACATTATCTGGGTCTCTGAATTAATAGTTTAGTGATAATACAATCACCTCCCCAAGTTAAGATACTGTATAGCCTAAACATTGATAGCAGAGGCAATATCAGCAGTGTTTAAAGTTGATGTGTCACCAGGATCTTGCACGATGCATGTGAGGGTATTGTGTGAAGTACAAATGGAAATCAAAGAAGCACTAGTTATAATCTTCTAATTCTCCTTAGAAACAGGAATAGTGCCAGAGGGCTGGAGAATTGCAAATTATACACTTTTGCTCAAAAGTATAAACCCAGCAATGACAGGGCTGTGTCCACAGTGGTGGAAAAGTTTTAAAAATTGTAATCCAGGACAAAATTAACAGTCACAGGGACAAATACAGGTTTTTTAAGGAAACCCAGCATGAATTTGTTAAATGCATGTTTGCTGAAATTTGTTATACGTCATATTTAACCAAAATAATTCAATATTTTTTATGAGGGAACAAAGATGGAATACATGATGAATGGACCCTGGGAAACACACAACATCTGAGTGACTTCAGCATACATGCAGGTCCCTTAAAGTATCAGGGCAGGTGGTTAAGGTGGCATATCGTATATTTGCTTTTATTAGTTGAAGCGTAGAGTTTAAAAACAGGAAGGTTATGCTGGAACTACATAAAATTTTTGTCTTAGCTACAGTATTGTGTGCAGTTCTGTAATCCACATTATAGAAAGGATGTAATAGTATTAGGGACGGTGCAAGGGGATTTACCATGTTGTTGCCTGGGCTGGAGAGTTTCAGTTATGTTGAGAACATGGACAGGGACTGTTTTCCTTAGAGCAGAGGAGATTGAGACAGAGCATGTTTAAGATGTACAAAATTAAGAGGGGCATGGATATGGTCAACAGGAAGAAACATTTCCCCTAATGGAGGGGTCAATGACTGGAGACATATATTTAAGGTAAGGGCTAGAAGGTTTGGAGGAGATGTGAGGAAAAAAGTTTTTACTCAGAGTGTGGAGGGAATTTGAAGCTCTTTGGATATAAGAGTAGAAACTCTCATAACATTTAAGTAGTATTTAGATGCCCACTTGGGATTCCGACGCATATAATGACATGGGGCAAATGCTGGAAAATGGGATTAAACTAATTAGAATCCCTACAGTGTGGAAGCAGGCCATTCAGCCCATCAAGTCCACACTGACCCTTCAAAGACCATTTTACCCAGACCCACCCTATCCCTGTAACTCTGTATTTCCCATGGCTAATCCACCTATTGTGGACATCCTGGACACTTAGTATGGCCAATCCACTTAACCTGCACATCTTTAGACTGTGGGAGGAAACCAGAGCACCCAGTGGAAACCTGTGCAGGCACTAGGAGAATGCACAAACTCCATACGGACAATCACCCAAGGCTGGAATTGAACCCAGATCCCCGGTGCAGTGAGGGAGCAATGCTACCACCGTGGCACCCATTAGGTGGCTATTTTAGACTGCCATGGACACACAGGCTGAAGATCCTTTTTCTATGTTGTATATTTCTATAATTGACAAGGTTGATCTGCTCTACTTAGACTTCCATAAAACATTTGATTAAGTGCCAAAAAATAGTCTTGGCAGCAAAGCTGAAGCTTATAATAAAAAGGGGAAGTGACTGCATGGGTATCAAGTTGGCTGAGTGAAGGGAAACGGCTTATGGTTGTCTTTGCATGGCAGGAACTGAGGTTCCATAGGGTTCAGTAGAAAGACCATACTTTTCTTGATACGTTTGCAGATGATACAATTATGGGAGCACTGCAAGCAATGAAAAGGTAAGTGATAGATAGGCTTGTGGAAAGGGCAGATACATGACATCACATTTAATGTAGAGAAATGTCAAATGAAACAGTTTGAAGATGAGCCATTCTTTGCTGGATATGCATGGTTATCAGGGCCATGGTTTTTTCTCAACCTGCTGCATGTGTGCAAGTACAGACATAGGTTGGGTTGCAGGCTCACAGACTAGCTCCTGCAATTCATGTAAATTTTAAGTAATTTATTTCCTTATTAAATGTTGATTTTTTTTTTAAAAAGATGCACGGTTTAAAAAAGTGAATCATCTCAAAAGAGATATTGGTACAGCTAGAGCTTGGAAAATGAAAGGTAAGCACCAGAGAACATATACAAAAGAGATTCTACAAGTATATTAAGGGCAAGTAAGCAACTAGTTAGAGAATAGGGCCCCTTAAAGATCAATAGGATTGTCTATGCATGGAGCCACAGAAGATGGGTGAGATCCTAAACTAATATTTCTCATCAATATTAACTGTGGAGATAGACATGGAAACTAGGGAATGCAGGGAAGTAAATAGTGATGTCTTGAAAAGAGTCTAAATTACAGAAGAGGAGGTGCTGGAGGCCTTAAAACTCATAAAGGAAGATAAATCCCTAGAATCTAATCAAGTGCATCCCAGGTTGTTGTGAGGAGCTAGGGAAGAAATTGTAAGGCCTGTAGTGGAGATATTTGTATGATCAACAGGCATGGTGCTGGAAGACTGGACAGTGCCTAACATTGTGCCATTTTTTTAAGAAAGGCTACGAGGAAAATCCAGGGAACAGCAGACCAATGAACCTAATATCATTGTTGGGTAAGTTGTTGGAGGGGATTCTGAGAGACAGGATCTACATGCATTTTGAAAGGCAAGGACTGATTAGTGACAGTCAGCATGGCTTTATGTGTGGGAATTGTGTCCTACAAATTTGATGCAGTTTTTTTTTTGAAGATGTAACCAATAAGATAGATGAGGACTTTAGCAAGACCTTCGCAAAAGTACCACATAGTAGACTGGTTGACAAGGTTAGATCATGTGGATCCAGGGAGAGGTAGCCAATTGGATAAAAAAATTGGCTTGACGGTAAGAGACAGACAATCATGCTGGAGGTTTATTTTTCAGACTGGAGGCCTGTGACTGGCATTGTGCAGCAAGAATCTGTGCTGGGTCTGCTGTTGTTTGTCATTTATATAATGATTTGAATGAGAATATAGGAGGCATGGTTAATAAGTTTGTGGGTGAAACCAAAATTGGTGGTCTGATGGACAGTGAAGAAAGTTATCTAAGGGTACAATAAGATCTTGATCAACTCAGCCAGTGAACCGAGGAATGTCAGGTGGAGTTTAATTCAGATAAATGCAAAGTGTTGCATTTTGGTGAGATGAATCAGGGCAAGGCTTACGTTTAATGATCGGGCCTTGGGGAGTGTTGTTGAATAAAGAGACCTAGGGAGGCGTGTACACAGTTCCTTGAAAGTGGACAGGTAGATGGGGTGATGAAGATGAAGATTTGACACACTTGGTCACAGCATTAACTACAGGAGTTGGGAGATCATGTTACAGCTGTACCAGACATTGGTGAGGCTGGTTTTGGAGTACTGTGTACAATTCTGATAGACCTGCTATAGGTAGTATGTTATTAAGCTGGAAAATGTGTGTTGGGGCAGCCCAGGGCCAGAGGCTGCCCATGGACTTTGTGTGCATAAAGATGTCAGAGAAGGCTTTTAATTGTAGTAACAGATACAGCTTGTTTAGCTTGGCATCAGAGTGAGATCATAAGTTAGGACAATGGTAGCTTTGAGAATAAGATGAACCCAAGGTAAAAAATAGAATAAAGATTCTTACAAATTAAAATACCAGAAGAAAAAGTAGATCTCACAATGACAGACACTCTTTATATAGTTGAATATTGAGAAATTAAGAATTGCAATCCACACCTAATGTTTAGAGATTTGGTTCAATTTCTTTAAAGGGCTATAGATAATGGAGAGGAGCCCCCAACTTGGTGGCAAGGGGGACTGAACAACAAATGGGTAAGCAGATAACCTTTAAAAGGCACCAGCTTGAATTCAAGGAAATAAATAATGGCAACTTCCCAAACTAAATACCTCAGGGATTCCACAATAGTCCTGCCATATTCCAAAGATGTATGGCTGAGGCAGTTGGTCAAATCAATCTTACCAATACTGACAGCACCATCTTGCAGTACATAGACAATATTCTGATTGCCCAAGTTGGCAAAAAAGAACATGTCTGGATATTAGAGTACTGAGTCAGGTCAGCCAGGCAGTGGCTTAAAATTAACCCACAAAAACTGCAATTGGAAAAGCACGAAGTGATCTATCTGGGACATCAAATCAGGAAGGGAGAGAAGACAGTCCCAGTGGAATGAAAGATGGTGATTTTAAAACTATCTTGCCCACACATCATGAGGAGTGTAAGGCAAACTGTAGCATTGTTTAATTATTGTAGGAATTTTGTGGGAAACTACTCAGAATTCATAGACCCATTACAAATCCTGGTAAGAGGGCGGAAATAGTCTAGAGAGAGTTTAAAGGTGAAGGAAGCCTTTATCAGGCTTAAACTAAACCAGGCTTTGGCATCTGCCCCAGCACTAGCCCTACTAGATGGGTCAAACCCTTTCCATGTCTGCTGTGATAATGAAAATGGATATTATACAGCAGTAGTGTGTCAAAACACACAGCAATAAAATGAGACCAGTCGTCTATTACTCTGCTAAAAGAGGATCTGTGGTAACCGGACTCTATTGATGTGCTCAGGCTTTGTATTGTATCACCTGGGCAGTTGAGGTGTCCAAACTCATCAATTTGATGGGACAAGTTATCCTACATATGCGGTGCTCTTATTGGAAGTAGGAAAGTTAAAAGCTGTATCATTCAGCCGCAGAGCTAAACGAGAGTCTGTGCTACTCCCAGCAGATAAATATGCTTTTTGTCATTTATATAAATGATTTGGATGTGAATGTAGGAGGTGTGGTTAGTAAGTTTGCAGATGACACAAAAATTGGAGGTGTAGTGGACAGCAAAGAAGGTCATCTCAGAGCACATAGGGAACCTTGATCAGATGGGCCAATGTGCCAAGGAGTGGCAGAAGGAGTTTAATTTAGATAAATGTGAGGTGCTGCATTTTAGAAAGGTAAGTCAGGGCAGGACTTATAAACTTAACTGTAAGGTACTGGGGAATGTTGCTGAACAAAGAGACCTTGGAATGCAGGTTCATAGTTCCTGGAAAGTAGAGTCCCAGGTAGACAGGTTAGTGAAGAAGCCATTTCGAATGCTTGTCTTCATTGATCAGTGCATGGAATATAGGAGTTGGGAGATCATGTTGCAGCTGTACAGGACATGGTTTAGACTACTTCTGGAATACTGCTTGCAATTCTGGTCTCCTGCTGTAGGAAAGATGTTGTGAAACTTGAAAGGGTTTGGTTCAGAAAAGATTTGCAGGGATGTTGCCAGGATTGGAGGGTTTGAGCTATAGCGAGAGGCTGAATCGCATGGGGCTATTTTCCCTGGAGCATCGGAGGCTGAGAGGTGACCTTTATAGATGTTTATAAAATCATGAGGGGCGTGAATAGGGTGAATAGCCAAAGTCTTTTTCCTAAGGTGGGTGAGACCAAAACTAGAGGGCATAGGGTTAAGGGGAGACATGAAAGATTTAAAAGGGACCTAAGGGGCATCTTTTTCACACAGAGGGTGGTGCGTGTATGGAATGAGCTGCCAGAGCAAGTGGTGAAGGCTGGTACAGTTACAACACTTAAGAGGTATCTGGATTGGTACATGTATAGGAAGGGTTTAGAGGGATATGGGCTAAATGCTGGCAAATGGAACTAGATTAATTTAGCATACCTGGTCGGCATGAATGAGTTGGATCGAAGGGTCTGTTTCCGTGCTGTACAACTCTGTGACTCTATGACTGTATACACAGGTATTTAAGGATAGCCAGAAAGGACTGATGGGGATGGAAGGGAATCAGCACGAGTGTGTTAGAGAAGTTGAAAATGGAGAGAATGGCGAGATTGATGAAGAACCATTAGAAGGAGATGGAGAGTTGGAGTTATTTGTAGATGGATCAAGGAAATATTACCAGGGAGCGTCCCGCACTAATTGCATGGTGGTAGATATAGAGGGAAACCTGATGGCTGGAGAGCAGATTCCTGGGAGTCAGCCCAAGTAGCAGAATTAAAAACCTGACAGCAGCACAGAAATTAGCACAGTGGTCAGAGTCAACATATATACGCAGATAATAAGTATGCTTTTGGGGTGGTGCATGACTACATGATAGCAAGTTAAAGCTTTGGTGGAGCAGCAGTAATTAAGATCAAAAGTTACAGGAAGGTAGAAACCCTGCCACAATGGGGTAAGGAGTACACAAATAAGGGAGTTAAAGCACTTACCAAAACTGCACAGACATTTGAGGAAGTGCCTCGATTATAGAAGCAAAAGAGGAAAATTTAAAGACACTGCAAGAAACAGCCACACAAGAAGAGAAGCAGGAATGGGAAAAGAGAGGGGCAATGACAGGACAAGATGGAATATGGATGATGCAGGATCAGGCAGTGGCATAACGCTGTATAAGACAAACATTACTAAAAACATATTTTTATGTTTTATGTCTGGCCCACACTGGGTAGGGCAAAATGCAATACCATTGCTGGTGGTGGCCCAGAATAGGGAACGATATAGCAAAATTCTGTCAAACATTTGTAGTTTACGTACATACAATACAAGCCAGGGAAAGTAATCAAGATACAACTGAGCCAACAACCGGGACCTAGGGACCTATGGGAACAATTGCACTTGGATTTTATAGGACCTGTGCCCCAATCCCAGGGTAAGAAATACTGTTTGGTTTCAATAGATAGATATACTTTTTAGGTGGAAGCATTCCCTTGTAGAGATCGTTCAGCAGGAACACTTGCAAGGATACTAGCAGAAGAAATCATATTGAGATGGGGGTACCCCTGCAGATAGACTCTGATCCAGGGACACAATTTACAGGGAAAGTAATTAAACAAGTATGTACCCTGTTAGGCATTAAACAAAAATTCCATCTCCCATGCCACCCAAAGCTCAGGAATAGTAGAGTGAATGAACTGAACACTTAAAGCTAGTCTGACTAAGGCCCAGATGGAGATGGGGCAAGGATGGGCTAAGGTACTCCCTACCATCCTAATGAAACTGAGGTTGACCCCAGCATGGAGAACAGGGCTGACCCCCTTTGAAATAACAACCAAATGAGCTATGCAGTTGCCAGAGGATGTAGTAATAGGAGGGCTGGAGTTATGTACTGACAACACAGGGTTACAGTTTGACAGGAAGCCAGCCAAGCAGCTGCATGGGCTGAGAGGAGAAGTTATAGACCAACAAAGAATCAGGGACTGGGAAAAGGAGCACAAAAGTCTTTTAACAAACATCCCTAACCCAGGAGATCAGGTAATGGTGAAAAATATCACTGGAGTGCATCAGATTACAATTGCAACGGGTTGGACCAAATGAGATAATTATTACAGGTGATACATGTGTTTTTGGTAGGTATTAAAAAGGGACCGAAGTGGAAGCACTGGTCCCAATTGATGTTATATAAAGCTTGAGCATGATTATTAACCCTTTGGGCGAGTTGTGTTGGAACCTTGCTTTTCACAGTCTAGTGGTAAACCACTGCTATCTACTCAGTGGCCGGACAATGGACACTGAGAGGAACAAAACGAGTTGAAGGGAAGTCTGATTGCATGTATAATATTGAAATGGGAAAGTCAGATTGTAATTCGTGGATAGGGCATGAGACCGGGTGTAATGAAAACATGAAAAGTTGTATTATGACAATGTGAAACCAGAGTGGGTAATGCGGACTATGCCAGCCCTACCCTGTCTGGCTGCGTGGTCAATTAAAATAAGAAAAAAACTGGTCAATTAATATGGACCCCAACAAGTATCACATGCAGTCAAATTACTTTGCCCAAATTAGGCAAAGGCCGGTGATGTTTACGTGTGGAGAACAGGGAGAGACAATGTGCTTCACGTGTCCTAAGTATTCTATGTTACCCATAAGTTATAAAACCATGTGTCATTACAGATTTAGTGTAGGTTTGACCCTGAAAGGGAAAAGATTGAACTGCTTTAAGTTGGCGCCTTTACCTAAGGGGCAAGACTTCTCCAGAATTGACATATGTTACCAATGTCACTATTACTAGCAAAAACGTAACCATGATCCCAGTGCCAGCAAATGTAACTACGAGTTGAGATCCGAACAGGATCTCCGGAGTGGGTTAGCAATGGGAGATGCAGGAGAAATTGCGACTCTTGTACTACAGTGAGGTCACAAACTACCTGCACATGTTTATATCCTGGCACAAGTGCCCGAATAGTGTCTCACTACCACAAAATAATCATTTGCCCACCTCCTAGGTTTGCAGTTGATAGGAAGGGAATTTAGGTCAAAAAAAAGCCTCCCGAGGAAAAAGAAGGGATTAATAGAAATGGCAGGAGCCAGTTACACCTCTGGAATAGCAACAGCAAACACACTTGATTAAGCTACAATAGATGAGCAGCTTCAGGGTCTGCAGGAAAGTGTGCAGAATTGTAGATAATGGGTTATAAAGGCAAGGTTAAACGAGTCAGTTAGGCAGACAGGCCTTCCAGGTTACATTTGACGCCATTGAATTTTTAAAGTCTCTGCAAAATATGGCCAATTCGCTCATTAATCAACTGGCTAATACAGCTAAGGAAAAACATATAGCAGAGAAATGGACAACGTATGCCAGCTGGCTGTTGACAATGATCAGTACTAATCTGCTGAAATTGGAAATGTACCAAGTCCCTGATGGGGTGACTGAAAAGCCATTGAGAGATTGGGTCAGAGAAAAAATGTCCCTGAGACACCTTGGGAGTTTAACTCTCACTAGCAGACTGTTGGGTAGTGAGAATGCTGACAGGGACGGACATTCTAAATGGGTAGTGCTACATATCTCCAAACATGGGGACAATCACACGGACACTCTTAAAAAATGTTTGCAATATTAGGAGATGCCATGAAGAGACATGGATATCAATAAAAGACCCTCCAACTCATCTGATTATCATGAGTACTACCAAAAAGGAAATTGACCTAACAAGGCATCACCAAGGAAGGGATCACTGGTCATGTTCAGACAAAATGACCAAAGTCTTACAGATTGTGGCTTTGTAACATATGACAACTGTACACTATCTATTTTGCCAGTGAACAACCAGACCTACTTGCAATACGTTCTGAGGAAGGGTCACTGGGCCTGAAACCTCAACTCGATTTCTCTTCACAGGTGCTGCGAGGCCTGCTGAGCTTTTCCAGCAATTTCTGTTTCTGCTTCTTGCAATATGCCCTGGCCAGATCAATGTATTACCTAACCTCGGCAGCCAACTATTACCAGAAGAGATCAAAGTGGTGTAACTTGAGTGGGTATAATGTTGTTATCAGCAACCCAACCCAGAGCATTACTATTAATGGACATACCTTGCCTAAGCTTGGCAGGGGTGGGGGGAATGAAAACAAAAATTGCTGGAGACCATAACAGCAGCGTCCATGGAGAAAGAGCAAGATAACGTTTCAAGTCTAGATGATTCTTCATCAGAACTGAAGAGGAAGAGTCACCTAGACTTGAAACATTAGCTTGGTCTCTCTGCCTGGCCCATTGTGATCTCCAGCATCTGCAATAATTTGCTACTAGAGACACGTGTTTTTGGGTCAGCTTATGGCCAGAGATGCCACAAGATGGTTGCTTGTGAATTTTTAGTTGGCATAAAGTTGGCGGAGAAGATTTTTACTTGAGGTAACGGAAATAATTTATTCAGTTCAGCATTAGAATGAAATCATAAGTCTGGACAACGGCAGTTTTGAGAAGAAGATAAACCCAAAGTAACAATTAGAACAAAGAATCTTATAAATTAAAATACAGGAAGCTCAGTACAAACTCACAGTGGCAGATATCTGTAAGAGGCAGTCTGATAAGGGATATTTGGGAACAATAGCCCAAAGTCTGTAGTTTAGCAAGCATTAAAAGAAAAGTATGATCCCAAAATAATGAAGAGATTTGGTTGAATTTCTTCAAACAAGGGGTTAGAGATAGCAGAGAGGGGACTGAATAACTAATGGATAAACAGGTGGCCTCTGCAGGGCACCAGCTTGAATTTGAGAAATGTTTGGCAGCTTCTCAACCTAAATATGTTAACCTAGATAATGATGGAGACAGCTCAAATGAATTCTTGCAACCAAGGATCAAGGGGGCTGGTGGAGAAGGAGAAGGACAGAGCTATTTTGTAAAACCCTGGGAATTCAGACAAGATTCTTGAGCTTGAAAAACGAGTGAGTTTCAGTCTTATTCATGAAATGTGAATAGATGTTGTCTTATTTGTACGCTATTTCATTTAATATTTAGAGCAGGGACAGTGTTTCTAAGATGAAATGTAATCTCCTGTTTAAAGCACACTTACCGCCTGCATGTGAATGGAGGGAATTATAATTGCAGCAACAAGATAGAGGGGTTGTGTTTGTTTGACATTCCAAGGTCAGGTGAGATAGAAGCTGTTCACAACTCGTTGGCTAAAGAATTCTAACATTGTGTGTAACCATATCACTTTATACATAACTAATTTTATATCAGAACTGACATTATGAATTTAATAGCAGTTAGTAGGAATTGGATATCACTGGATGTGATAGGACTGCAGCGCTTGAACCTGATCGTTTAATCATTGGGCTTGTGTCACTAGTTTTTTTTTTAGTTACAGCAAACAGAAAAGGCAATATACACGATGAATATGACTCTTTTAATCAGTTAACTAATTTCTTTTATTTCATTTGTGAAAAGAAAGGGAAAATTATGATTAAACTGGTTTCTACGAAATATCAATATTATACATCATTGGATTATATTTCATTTGTTATTCAGCAATATCTACTAAACAACATAAGAAAAGAATTCTCTCAAAGTGCACAAATCCTTCAGTTCTCCACAGGTCAAACAAAATCATAGACATCTGTTTAAATTCACTGAGTGGCCAGTTTAAAGCACTGTGATAAAGCCAAAGTATGATTACCATTCCTTGCACTCAACACTTGCTACAACTCGTTTGGAGAAAAACAATTATTCTGTGTCATGTCTTTATGAGATATTCTTTCATCTGTGGAACCAGCGGCAGCTACCTTTGCTTCAGCATCATTTACATCTTGTCCAAACTTAGGCAGATTTATATTAAAGTTCCTTTGTTGTTTGGATGGGTCAGATGAAGGTCTACTTTCTTGAAAAGACCTAATAGAGTTGTTACTAAATGAAGTACTAGTATTGCACAGTTTAGTAGGATGATCACTGCCATGCAACCCGCATGCATGGAAACAATTCTGTCTGGGATCATTATGGGAGGATTTCAAAACTGAATTGTTGTCAATTTGCAAATAAGGTGCTGCAGCTTTCTTCCTGCGAGGAGGTGCAATTGGGGCTGTGGCTGCACTTTCTGAGACTCTCTCTGGGTTGTTACAAAGTTGCTGAGAAGTTCTATTGCTCGTACACTGCTCCTCTTGTTGCTGTGTCTTTTTCAGTAGTGACTGTGAGATTATTTGTTTGAATGTATCAGAATTTCTTTGAGAAGTCACTAGTGGTGAATTCACATATGCTGCTGCAGCTGTTTTGAGAGACTTTGGTTCCTTTTTATTGGCAGCCTCTGAACTGAGGTACTGTTGATACAAAAATATGTCTGTTATAAATTGAGTACAAGTATCAGTTAAAATTATAATGGGTGAAAATGTTACAACTATCACACTTTTTTGTACATTCCATAGATCATAAAGTCTGAGCTTCACTTACCACTTCACTAAATGGCTCTGCTGTGTGCAGATTGTTTGTCTATTCTCATTTTATTCTATATCATTAGAAATGGTGTAATGTCATTAACAGTATAAGTAATTAATTCTTTTTGATAACTTACAATTAGGTTAACCAACCATCCTTTGGTTACTGCTCTTTTTTCCCTGATTTTGTTACATGGCTACTTCATCTGGAGGCAGGGGTTATAAGGTAAATGGAAACCATGAACTAAATAAAAATTTTGTGGTGGGCTTTATAAAAGAGTCATGGAGCCATACGGCATGGACACAGGCTCTTCAGCCCAATTCATCCATGCCAACCAGGTTTCCCCCATTGTAAATTAGTTTCATTTGCCTGTGTTTGGCCCATAACACTCTAATCCTTTCCCATCTATGTAACCTCATCCAGAAGTCTTTTAAATGTTGTGGTTGTACCCACCTCTACCTCCTCCTCCGGCATCTCATCACATCTCTGCACCACCCTCTGTGTGAAAATGTTGCCCCTCCAGTCCCTTTTAAATATTTTCCCCCCTCATCTTAAACCCACGCTGTCTTTTTTTGGACTCCCTTACTCTAGGAAAAGACTTTGGCTATTCACCTTATCTGTGCCCCTCGTGATTTCATAAACCTCTATAAGGTCACCCCTCAACCTCTTAGGCCTCAGGGAAAAACGTCCCATCCTATCCAGCCCATCATTATAACTCAAATCATCCAGTCTCAGTAACATCCTTGAATCTTTTTTGTACCCTGTCCAGTTCAATAACATACTTCGTAAAGCAGGGCGACCAGAATTGCACGCAGTACTCCAAATGCTGCCTTACCAATGTCTTGTACAGCTGTAACATGACGTCCCAACTCCTATACTGAATGCTCTGATCAAAGCCAAGCATGCCAAACGCCTTCTTCACCACCCTGTATACCTGTGACACCACTTTCAAGGAACACTCCCCAGGACCCTTCCATCACTGTGTAAATCCTGCCTTGTTTAGTCTTACCAAAATGCAGCACTTCACATTTATCTGAATTAAACTCCATCTGCCATTTCTTGATCCATGGCGCTGTGATCAAGATCCTGTTGTACTCCGATAACCTTCTACACTGTCCACCAAACCACCAATTTTGGTGCCATCCTCAAACTTACTAACCATGCCTATTATACTCTCACCCAAATTGTCTACATAAGTGATGAACAACAGTGGATCCTTGCAGCACACCACTGGTCACAGGCCTCCAAGTCTGAACAACAACACTCTACCCTCAGACTCTGTCTCCTACTGGTAATACCATAACAATACATAATACGATGACGGAATACATGATAAACAGTAGAGTTCTAGAGAGCACCGAGGATCGGAGAAACCTTGGTATGCATGTGCACCGGTCTCTTAAGGCATCAGGACAGGTAGATAAAGTGGTCAAGAAGGCATATTATTTATGTCTTTATTAGCCAAGACACAGATTATACTGGAACTGTATTAAGCATTGGTTAGGCTGCAGCTAGAGTACTGTATGCAATTCTTGAATCCACATTACAGGAGGACTGTAATTGGACTGAAGAGGGAGTAGAGGAGATTTACTAGGATACTGCCTATAATGGAAAATTTTAGTCTTGAAGACAATGAACAGACTGGGACTGTTTTCCTTACAGCAAAAGAGATTGAGGGTGAACATGATTGAGATGCATAAAACTATGAGGGACATAGATATGGTAGACAAGAAGAGACATTTCTCTTTGATGGACAAATCTATGAGCAGAGGGCACAGAGGTTTAGAGGAGAAATAAGGAAAAACGTTTTCACCCAAAAGGGTGTGGGAATCTGGAACTCTCTGCCTGTAAGGGGGATGGGGCAAAAACCTTCATAACATTTTAGGTATGCACTTGCAATGCCAAGGCATACAAAACTACGGGCCAAGTATTGGAGTAGGGGATTACAATAGTTAGGTAGTGTGGCAGCATCTGTGGAGGAGAAAACAGAGTTAACATTTTGGGTCTGGTGACCCTTCTTCAGAACGCCTGCATTCTGAAGAAGGGTCACTGGACCCGAAACGTTAACTCTGTTTTCTCCTCCACAGATGCTGCCAGACCTGCTGAGCTTTTCCAGTAACTTTGTTTTTGTTTCTGATTTACAGCATCTGCAGTTCTTTTGATTTTTTTAGTTAGGTAGTTGTGTTGGACGGGCACAGATACAATGTGCTGTGGATGTCCACGATTCTGTGACTATTGTCCTTCCATTCTTCTTTCTCCACCCTCTCCCACCCCTGCTAACTTGAGATGACCTGCACCATAGACCTGTGCCTGATTGCACTTTCCTGAAGAGCAATCACCTTCACTAGTTTTCAAAACGGAACTGACCGGCATACACAAAAAACTCAGGGGACACCTGCCCTGCTTTTGTGGTTTTCTCAGCCTGGTAGTCACCAATTCCTTCTGCCTGTACGCTTCTAATCTGTGGTCTGACCAGCTCTGCCTCGTAGATGCACAACAGTGCTCCAGTTGCTGCTCAAGTTCCAGCACCTGGAGTTCAAACCTGTGTATCAGATGTGTTTGTCTGAGACACACAGTATGTTCATAATACAGGATGTATGCTCCCACTTGCCCTCATTGATTTACCATCCAATAACTGCTAAAAACATTTGTCACACTTAGGATAAATAAAAACTAATGATAGAAGCTAATGAGTGACTTATCTTTCTTTCACTTGCACTAAGTTTAATTTTGTTTGGTTTTTATATAACATAACATAAGAACTAGGAGCAGGAGTAGGCCATCTGGCCCCTTGAGCCTGCCTCACCGTTCAATAAGATCATGGCTGATCTTTTTGAGACTCAGCTCCACTTATCTGCCCACTCACCACAACAGTTAATTCTTTTACTATTCAAAAATTTATCTAGCCTTGCCTTAAAAACATTCATTCTGCGAGGTAGCTTCAACCGCTTCACTGGGCAGGGAATGGTTCAGTTTGGGAACATAGCTGACATGGACAAGTTGGACAGAAGTGTCTGTTCCATGCTGTATGACTCTATGACAGTAGAAAGTTCACAGAAACAGAGGGATCTTAGGGTGCTTATCCACAGATATCTGACGGTGGACCACAGGTTAAGAGGATAATTAAGGTGGTATACGGGATACTTAGGAGACTCAGTCGAGGCATGGTTTAAGAGCAGTGAGATTATGTTGGAGCTATACAGGACAATGGATATCCACAGCTAGAGTATTATGTGCTGTTCTGGTCACCACACAATAGTGTAGGAACGATGCAATTGGACTGGATGGGGTGCAGAGGAGATTCACCAAGATGTTACCCAGGATGGAGCATCTTAACTACGAAGTGATACTGGATAAGGTAGGGTTGTTTTCTTTGGAACAGAGGAATCTTGATAGAGGTCTTTAAGATCACAAGGGACACAGACAGGATGGATAGAAAGTGGCTGTTCTTCTTAGTCAAAGACTCAATTACATGGGGGTATAATTTTAAGGCGAAAGGCAGGAGATTTACATGGGGTTTGAGGAAATGTTTTTTGCACCTAGAGGGTGGTAGAGGTCTGGAATGCATTGCCTGGAATATTAGTTGAGGCAAGTAATCTCACACCATTTAAAGAATACTTGGATGAGCACTTAAAGTGTCATAACATTCAAGGCCCTAAGCCTAATGCTGGAAAATTAGACCAGCATAGATTTCAGAGATAGAAAGAACTGCCGATGTTGGTGTCAGAGATAACACAGTGTGGAGCTGGAGGAACACAGCAGGCCAGGCAGCATTGGAGGAGCAGGCAAGCTGATGTTTCAGGTTGGGACCCTTCTTCAGAAATGGGGGAGTGAGAAGGGAGCTCTGAAATAAATAGAGAGGAGGGGTGGGGCTGGGGAAGGTAGGTGGGCGGTGATAGGCAAGTGCAGGTAGGGTGCGGTGGGGATTGGTCAGTGAGGTGGGAGTAGCAGATAGGTGGGAGAGAAGACGGACAGGTTGTGTTGGGTCAAGGAGGCGAGGATGAGAGGGAGGGCTGGTCATGGGATGAGGCCACGGGGGCGGGATTTTGAAACTAGTAAAGTCCACATGAGATCATTGGGTTGGAGGCTCCCGAGGCAGAATATGAGGTGCTGCACCTCCAGTTTCCGGGTGGCGTCATTGTGATACTAGGGAAGGCCCAGGGTGGACATATCATCCAGGGAGTGGGAGGGGGAGTTGAAGTGGTTTGCGACTGGAAGGTGTTGTTTGTTGCGAACAGAGCGCAGGTGTTCTACAAAGTGGTCTCCGAGCCTCTGCTTGGTCTCACTGTTGTAGAGGCTACATCGGGAGCAGCAGATGCAGTCGAACACATTAGCATAAATGCAACAGCTCTTACTATTTGCTTTTTTAAAATATTTCTGGCTAGTTTACTCCTTCCAAAAACACTTCAGATCATTTTCTAAGTAAATAACCCAAATGAACTATTTCTAGCTGGAGAAACTGTGTAAAACTCACCATAGGACCAGGAGATAACTATTCAGCAACTCAATACATTCTGCATTCAATTAGATCATATCTGGTGTGCATCTGAACTGCACCAACCAATGCTGCTCAGTAACGCTCAATATTCTTGCCCAAATTTCTAGACACACAGAACAGCATGTGAGAGGGCTAGGAGATTCAAGCAGTGGCAGAATTGACAGCCCAGAAACCCACAGGAGCAGGTTGAGAGAATTTAAACATAGCAGCAGTGGAAGTGACAGATCGGACCACAAATTAGAGGGCTATATTTAAACAGAATGACATCAACTAACAGGGCATAATGCCATAAACAAAGAAGATTACATTAAAACGGGGGATAGTTTCATACAGAATCCCAGGATAAAACAGAAGATACATGAATCACTCAGATTCAAATAATATCCACTTAATTGTTTAAATTAGTACATGCTAATTAATAACCAGAATAATTAAATGGGTCAGAGGAGAGAAAATAAGCTAAAAGGTACTTACATTAAAAGGAATCTATAATCAAACTAAATCAGAATCTGGCAAACATAGTGATTAAATATAACAAAATGAAGTTTAAGAGGTACAAAAATATCTCTTAGGCATTCCTTTGAAATTCAAGATAATTTCCTTGAAGTGAGCAGGTGAGATACTTGGGTATCCAAATGCTCTACTGTTTGTGCTTGGCCTCCACCGGGGCCTGTCAGAGAACCTTGAGGTGGCTGGCTCCTTCACAGATGCTTCTTTTCCAACTTGGATAGTCTTTTCATAGAATTAATAAAATCCTTAGTGTGGAAGTAGGTCATTCAGCGTATCGAGTCCAGACTGACCTTCTGGACAGCATCCCACCCAGACCCAACACTCCCAACCACATCTCTCTGAATCCTGCATTTCCCACAGCCAATCCACCTAATCTACACATCTTTGTCCACCCAAGTCTGACATCTGCACCTCCACATCAAGCTTTCAGAGCATTGCCCTTTGTCAGGCACTTCCAAAAGCCTGTGATTTCAAATAAACCTGTTGGACTTAAACCTGGTGTTGTTTGACTTCTGACCTTGCACATCTTTGGACTGTGGGAGGAAACTGGAACATTCGGAGGAACCCCACGTAGACATGGGATGCAGTCGCCCAAGGGCGGAATCGAACCTCGGGGGTCCCTGGCACTGTGAGGTAGCAGTGCTAACCACTAAGCCACATGCTGTCCCCTTGAGTGAGATATTCCCACAACTTAGTGTGGGCATTGCAATTTTCAGAGAGACTTTGAGGACATACTTGAGGTATTTCTTCTGCCTTTCTGGTAACAGATAGTCATGACAGAGCTCAGAGTACAGAGCTTGTTTTGGAAGCTATGCCAGGCAAGCAGACCACGTAGTATGCTCAATGTAGTTATTTGACACTAACTAGTTCCTCATGGCTGCACAAGTTAGCCTAAAAGAGGATACTGATATTGGAGCGCTTAGCCTACCAGTAGTTTTGCAGCATTGGTTATATTTTTGCTGAAGCATATAGAGGGCACGTAATATTGCTGCCCTGTAGACCTGGAGCTCAGTAATAAGTTTGAAGTCTTTGAACATAAGAACTAGGAGGAGGAGTAGGAAATTCAGCCCTTTGAGCCTGCTCTGCCATTTGATACAATCATGGCTGATCTCGTCTTCGCCTCAACTCCACTTTCCTGCTCATTCTCCATGACCCTTCAACCCATTACTAATTAAAAATCTATTACCTCCTTAAATTTACTCAATATCCCAACATCCACCGTTCTCTGGGGTAGTGAATTCCAAAGATGCATGACCCTTTGACAGAAGTCATTTCTCCAATCTGTTTTAAATCTGCTACCCCTTACCCTAAAACTATGACCTCATTCCATCCTTTCTACAGCTAAGTGAGCAACTTCTATTATATACCTCAATTAGATCTCCTCTATTGTTCTAAATTCCTGACAGTATAAGCTTAAACTACTGAATATCTCTTCATAAGACAAATCCCTCATCTCTGGAAACAATCGAGTGAACCTTGCCTGAACTGCCTCCAGTACAACCACATCCATCCTCTAGCAAGGAGCCCAAAATTGGATGCAATACTCCAGCTGCAGTCTCACAAATGTTTTGTACAGTTGCAGCAATACTTCCTCACTTTTATACTTCATTTCTTTAGCAATAAATGCCAAAATTCCATTGGCCTTCCATATTACCTGCTGTAACAGTATTCTAGTTTTTTGACGTAAAATCATCCCCGTATGTGGCATACGAGTGGCAATGATGAATTTCATTGTCTATATCTACTCTCAGCAACAGGAGGCTCCTAGGGTATGAAAATTGACCACATTGTCTCGTGGCTTGCTGTGGATCTTGGCAATTGAGGGACAGAGTTGTATGGTAGGAGCAGGCAGATGGGAGATCTTTCTCTTCTGGATTTTTAGCCACTTATACAATCACTGGTGTTTTTGTGCCAGGCAGATGGAGATAGTAAACTGAATTGTCGGTCTAGTAGTCATTATCTCCTGTCAAAATGCAGGTGATGCAGACATCCTCGTGCTCCGTCAATTAGGTACCAATGTCTGGAATAAGGGAGTTGCCATTTAGTCTTGTATCTGTCTCTCTGATGAAGTAGGGTGCTTGTAACAATCAGCCATGTTCCAGGCTTTTTGTCAGGAGGATGTTTAATGATTACCTTTTCAATGCCTTCCTTGCAATTCATGCCTTTCCAAAGGTTTATGTCTCTCTCAAGTCTAGCATTGAAATCACCCAGGATGATCAGTTCTTTAACTTCGGGGATCTGGGACCATGATTGACTAAGGCTGGTGCAGAATTCACCTTTGGCCTCATCTAATCCTTTTAGGGTTGAGGCAACACATTAGTGACTGGAGTATTGCTTCAGGGTTAGGATGTGCCAAGGAGTCATAAGGTGTTCATTTATTCTACAAGGGGACAGACTGAGGTAGTGAACTAGTCATTTTTAAATGGTGAAGCCAAACACAGGAATTGGCACTCCTCCTCAGATTTTCCTTGCAGAAAGTGCATCCACTACATTTTTTCTTGGAGCTGACCTTCTTTGGCCTACCATATCTCACTCATGCCAGCAGTGCAAATGTTATAGATCTGGTTACTTTCTAGATAGGATGGAATTAAATACAGTGGCTGTCCTAAAGAGACTTACAAGTTCAGGTGCATAGATTTTTAAAATACCACACACAGGTGCAGAAAATAATTAAGGCGGCTAATGGAATGCCAGAAACTGATTGAAGTCTTCAAGATATCAACATCTCTTGAGACAATGAAACAAGCTAAGGATAACATTCAGGCTTAGGATGATAAGTGGAAAATAATATTGACATCACTTTTTTTTCTATTCATTTGAGGGATGTGGGCATCGCTGGCTGGCCAGCTTTTCTTTACCATCCCTCGTTGTCCTTGAGAAGGTGCTGGTGAGCTGCCTTCCTGAACCACTGCAGTCCACCAGCTGTAGGTTGACACACAATGCCATTAGGGAGGGAATTCCAGGATTTTGATCCTGCAACAGTGAAGGAACGGCAATATAATTCCAAGTCAGGATGGTGAGTGGCTTGGAGGGGAACTTGAAAGTGGTGGTGGTCCCAGATATCTGCTGTCCTTGTCCTTCTAGATAGAAGTGGTCGTGGATTTGGAAGGTGCTGTCTAAGGATCTTTGGTGAATTTCTGCAGTGTATCTTGTAGATAGTACACATGGCTGCTACTGAGTGTTGATGGTGGAGGGAGTGGATGCTTATGGTTGCAGTGCCAATCTGCTTTGCCCTGGATGGTGTCAAGCTTCATGGAGTATTGTTGGGGCTGCACTCATCCAGGCAAGTGGGGAGTATTCCATCACACTCCTGACTTGTGCCTTGTAGATGGTTGACAGGCTTTGAGGAGTCAGGAGGTGAGTTACTTGCCGCAGTATTCCTAACTTCTGGCCTGCTCTTGTAGCCACTGTGGTTATCTGGTGAGTCCAGTTGAGTTTCTGGTCAATGATAACCCCCAGGATGTTGATAGTGGGGGATTCAGTGATGGTAACACCATTGAATGTCAAGGGGTGGTGGTCATAGCCTGGCATTTGTGTGGCATGAATGTCACTTGCCACTTGTCAACCCAAGCCTGGATATTGCGCAGATCTTGTTGCATTTGAACATGACTGCTTTAGGATCTGAGGAATCGCAAATGGTGATGAACATTGCACAATCACTGGTGAACATCCCCACTTCTGACCTTATGATGGAGGGAAAGTCATTGATGAAACCTGTGAAGATGGTTGGGCCCAGGACACTACCCTGAGGAACTCGTGAACAGATGTCCTGGAGTGGAGATGATTGACCTCCAACAAATATGACCATCTTCCTACGAGTCAGGTATGACTGCAACCACTGGAGAGTTTGTCCCCTAATACCCATTGATTTCAGTTTTACTAGGGTTCCTTGATCGTCCAAATGCAGCCTTGATATCAAGGGCTGTCACTCTCACCTAAACTCTGGAATTCAGCTCTTTTGTCCATGTTTGAACCAAGGCTGAAATGAGATCAGGAGCTGAGTGGCCCTAGCGAAACCCAAACTGGGTGTCACTGAGCAGGTTATTGCTGAATATGTGCTGCTTGATAGCACTGTTGATGACACCTTCCATCACTTTACTGATCATCAAGAGTAAACTGATGGGGCGGTAATTGACCAGGTTGGATTTGTCCTGCTTTTTGTGTACAGGACATACTTTGGCAATCTTCCACATTGCCGGGTAGATACCAGTGTTGTAACTATACTGGAACAGCTTGGCTAGGGGAGCGGCAAGTTGTGGAGCACAAGTCTTCAGTACTATTGCCAGAATGTTGTCAGGGCACATAGCATGGAAATGACCATCTCAATGAGATGACAAATGCCAGGAAATGACAATCTCAACGAGAAGTGGGAATCTAACCCCTGTCCGCTTGACAATCAATGACATCGGCCCTGTTGAATTCCTAATAATCCATACCCTGGCTGGTGGGCCTCTATCAATCAAAAGCCCAATTGTACCAATTACATAATTCTGCGGCCACACGACCAGATTGTCTAGCCTGCATATGGTTATATACAAGCAAGCAAATCACTGCTTCATGGCAATGGCTATTTCCAAGGCACAAGTCAAGCATATAATGGAATACCCTCAAAGTGCCAAGATAGGTGTAGCAAAAACAACAGAAGTTCAACATTATTCAGGACAAAACAGTCTACTTGACTGGCTGTCTATGCCATTTATACACAGTGCCAACAGTATGACCGAAACTTGCCAAGTCTTCTTCAAAAGCATTCTCCAAACCCATGATTCATTCCCTAGTAAAACAACGGCTGCTTAGGAATGCTACCATCTGCAAATGCCCTCTTAAGTCAAACACCATCCTGATGGGAAAATGTGTTGCAGTATCTTTACTACTGAAGCATCAAAACGTTGGAACACCCTTCCGAACGTACTGTCGATATACCTACCCTACATCTACTACAACGGTTCAAGACGGCAGCTTACCAACAACTTTCTGAAGCTAACTAAAAGGTGGGCAATTGATATTTCAAATAAATTGCCAGAACTACTCACAACTGAACAAATTAAAAAGAAATGGGTGTGTAGAGTTAAAATGTAAATAAACCATTATCCATTTAAATGCTGGAATAGTTTCAAATGGCTGAAAGGCCTATTGCTCTTTGTTTATCCTTATTTGGAATTGTTTCTTTTAAGACTACTCAACTTAACGAAGTTAGTGCTCAGTTTTGTTACCTTCCAACTAAGAGCAGAAGGACAAATCAGCAAGTTTGCATATGTTACCTCTGAGCCTTCAATTGAAGTTATCTATGTTCATGTAGTACAAAAAAATTCTACATCATTGGCTATAAAAGTTTTTGAGAAACTAAGAAAAGGCTTAAACCAATCCACAGCATAAAAAATTCCTCAGAATTCATTACTGAACTGGCTGCACTAATTGCAAGAGTTTGTAAAGATCAAACTTAGTTTTTGATTTATGGAGGAGAAACTAACTGCACTTGACCATAATAGATCTGACCTAGGGGATGTCCATTGCTGACACTAGGCACCAAGAGTGATCTATTTACAATATAGACGTTCTTAGTGTTTTAAAAAAATCAACCTCATAGTTTATGATAAACAAAATAACTCACCGAGTCACCTGTTCCTTTTGGATCAAGAAGTGTAGCAGCAGGATTTCTTTCAGCATGTAACAGAGGTACTAATGAAGCAGAATATGTTTCAACATGCTCATCAGGAAGAATCATATCTGACTGGGACTTGAGGATTGACTGTACTAGAGGTGGCTTTATGTTAGCCTCTGATTTCAAACTTCCTGAAACATAAAGATATTGTAAAGAGCCCACTTTGGCATCCAGTGCTATTAACAGCTGTAAATGTTTCATTCAGTAGGAAAGACAACTACATAAGTAACATATCTGTCCTGTTTACATCAACAGTGGGACAGGCCTTGGTTTGTTCTTGAAGCAAAACTATCATTGCATATAAAATGCTCAAAAATAGTCTTCTGTGCTCACTGGCAGTCACTGCTGTAGTGAGATTTGACTTGGATAAAGATACAGCTACAGAAATGTGCAAGGCTACCCAGGGAGATGATAGCATATGTCTGGCGCTCCCTATTTTTGCCACCTTTCTCAGGTCTAGTTGTACTTCCGGAAACCTGTCAATTCTCATGAATTGATCAAGAAGATATAATGTTACTAAGAAATTGTATTTATTTCAAAATTATGAGAGAACTCCACAATTCAAGGAGTAGGACGTACCTCTTTGCTTAAAAAAATCCAAGGTGGGGCAGGTGAAGGTTAGTCGGTTGGAGGCCTATTAAAGAGTAAGAGGGTGCGGACTGGGTGGCTCTGCCATTGACTTCAGCAAAAGCAGCAGCTGTTGAAGTCATAAACAGGATCAGGGATCAGGCAAGACACCATGACAAATCTCTTGGTTAGAGCTGGTGAGATACTAACAAATTGTTCATTTGCTCAGATCAGGAGTGGCACATTGCGTTCGTGTCTGTTTGCTGGATCTAGCTGGGTGATGCAAGGAGCCCCCGTTGGCCTTCTGTCCAATAGCTATGGATAAGCAAAGTCAATATGGTTTCTGAATTGCTGCCCAGGAACTTTAGCCAGTAAGTACATACAGACATATAGATATAGACTTGTGTGTGGATATTGGCTGAAAGAAAGATTGTACTCATCTCCGATGCCTTTTGTGTCAGCAGTGGCTCAGTAGTAGCAGTCTCACCTCAGAATCACAAGGTTCCAGATCCAAGACCCACTCCAGGACTTAAACACTACAAAAAGTTTGGCATTCCAGTATAGTACCAATAGGATGGGAGATTAAACTGAGGCTCCAACATCCTGCTTTGATTAATATAAAAGGTCAAATGGCATTGTTTCAAAGAAGAACAGAGGCGTTATCCCTGGTGCCTTGGCCAATGTTTAGTGACAGGCTAACAGCATGGGTTCAATTCCTACACTGGCTGAGGTTACCATGGAGGAGTCTCCTTCTCAACCTCCCCCTTTGCTTGAGGCATGATGACCCTCAGGTTAAACCACCGCCAATCATCTCTCTCTAATAAGACAGCAGCCCTATAGTCTGATAAGGCAAAGGTGACTTTACCTTTTATGGCTTTTTGGTACTCACTTCACCTCCAGAATTAGTGGGTACATGGTGCTTGTAGAGTGAGAGTTTCTGCATGTATGTGCATGTGCTAGAAGAGTGTTTGAATAAAAAGCCTGATGGAATGCAACACTCAACAGATATGTTTTAAGATGCCACAGGAATAACATCTTGATGCTGGAGAGTCCGAGATAACAAGGTGTGGGGCTGGATGAACACAGCAGGCCAAGCAGCATCATAGCAGCAGGAAAGCTTGACGTTTCGGGCCTAGACCCTTCATCAGAAATGGGGGAGGGGAAGAGGGTTCTGAAATAAATAGGGAGAGAGGGGGAGGCGGATAGAGGATGGATAGAGGAGAGGATAGGTGGAGAGGAGGCAGACAAGTTGAAGAGGCAGGGATGGAGCCAGTGAAGGTGAGTGTAGGTGGGGGGTGAGGGAGGAGATAGGTCAGTCCAGGGAGGACGGACAGGTCAAGGGGGCGGGATGATGTTAGTAGATAGGAGATGGGGGTGGGGCTTGAGGTGGGAGGAGGGGATAGGTGAGAGGAAAAATAGGTTAGGGAGGTGGAGATGAGCTGGGCTGGTTTTGGGATGCGGTTGGGGGAGGGGAGATTTTGAAGCTTGTGAAACCACAATAATACCATTGGGCTGCAGGGTTCCCAGGCTGAATATGATTTGCTGTTCCTGCAGCCTTCAGGTGGAATCACGTGGCATTGCAGGAGGCCCAGGATGGACATGTTGTCTGAGGAATGGGAGGGGGAGTTGAAATGGTTCGCGACTGGGAGGTGCAGTTGTTTGTTGTGAACTGAGCGCAGGTGTTCTGCAAAGCGGTCCCCAAGCCTCCGCTTGGTTTCCCCAATGTAGAGGAAGCCACAACGGGTACAGCGGATGCAGTATACCACATTGGCAGATGTGCAGGCGAACATCTGCCTGATGTGGAAAGTCTTCTTGGGGCCTGGGATTGGGGTGAGGGAGGTGGTGTGGGGGCAGGTGTAGCACTTCCTGCGGTTGCAGGGAAAAGTGCCAGGTGTGGTGGGGCTGGAGGGGAGTGTGGAGCGGACAAGGGAGTCGCGGAGGGAGTGGTCCCTCCGGAAGGAAGATAAGGGTGGGGAGGGAAAAATGTTTTTGGTGGTGGGGTCTGATTGCAGATGGCAGAAGTGTCGGAGGATGATGCGTTGGATCCGGAGGTTGGTGGGGTGGTATGTGAGGACGAGGGGGATTCTTTTTTGGTTATTATTGCGGGGATGGGGCGTGAGGGATGAGTTACGGGAAATGCGGGAGACATGGTCAAGGGCGTTCTCAACCACTGTGGGGGGGGGAAGTTGCGGTCCTTGAAGAATGAGGACATCTGAGATGTACAGGAGTGGAATGCCTCATCCTGGGAGCAGATGCGGCGGAGGTGAAGGCGAAGGAATTGGGAATAGGAGATGGCATTTTTGCAGGAAGGTGGGTGGGAGGAGGTGTATTCCAGGTAGCTGTGGCAGTCAGTGGGCTTGAAATGGACATCAGTTTCTAGGTGGTTACCCGAGATGGAGACAGAGGTGTCCAGGAAGGAGAGAGACGTGTTGGAGATGGTCCAGGTGAACTTCAGGTTGGAGTGGAAGGTGTTGGTGAAGTGGATGAACTGTTCGAGCTCCTCGTGGGAGCACGAGGCGGCGCCGATGCAGTCATCAACATAACGGAGGAAGAGGTGGGGTTTAGGGCCAGTGTAGGTACGGAAGAGGGATTGTTCCACGTAACCTACAAAGAGGCAGGCATAGTTTGGGCCCATGCGGGTACCCATGGCCACCCCCTTTGTCTGTAGGAAGTGGGAGGAATTGAAAGAGAAGTTGTTGAGGGTGAGGACGAGTTTGGCTAAGCGAATGAGGGTGTCAGTGGAGGGGGATTGGTCAGTTCTGCGGGACAGGAAGAAGTGGAGGGCCTTTAGGCCATCTGCATGGGGAATACAGGTGTATCGGGACTGGACGTCCATAGTAAAAATGAGGTGTTGGGGACCGGGGAATTGGAAGTTCTGGAGGAGGTGGAGGGCGTGGGTGGTGTCACAGACGTAGGTAGGGAGTTCCTGGACCAAGGGGGTGAAAATGGAGTCTCGGTAGGTGGAGATGAGTTCGGTGGGGTAGGAGCAGGCGGAGACAATGGGTTGACCAGGGCATTCAGGTTTGTGGATTTTGGGAAGGAGATAGAAACAGGTGGCACGGGGTTGGGGAACGATGAGGTTGGAGGCGGTGGGTGGGAGGCGGTGGGTGGGAGGTCACCTGAGGTGATGAGGTTGTGGATGGTTTGGGAGATGATGGTTTGGTGCTCGGGGGTGGGGTCATGATCCAGGGGGCGGTAGGAGGAGGTGTCAGAGAGTTGGCGCCTGGCCTCAGCAACGTAGAGGTCAGTGCGCCATACTACGACTGCCCCTCCCTTGTCCGCGGGTTTTATGGTGAGGTTGGGATTGGAGCGGGGGGAGCGGAGGGCTGCACATTCTGCAGTGGAAAGGTTGGAGTGTTTGAGAGGGGTAGAGAGGTTGAGGCGATTGATGTCTCGACGGCAGTTGGAGATGAAGAGGTTGAGGGAGGGTAGGAGGCCTTGGGGTGGTGTCCAGGAGGAGGGCTTGTGTTGGAGGCGGGAGAAGCGGTCAGTAGAGGGAGGGTTAGATTCGCGGTTGGAGAAGTGAGCGTGGAGGCAGCGGAAAAACTGCTCAATATCCAAGCGTGAGCGGTATTCGTTGATATGTGGGTGGAGGGGGACAAAGGTGAGCCCTTTACTGAGGACTGACCGTTCGTCCTCAGTAAGGGGGAGGTCTGGGGGGATGGTGAAGACTCGGCAGGGCTCAGTGTTGCTGTCTCCTCTGGAGCTGCTGGCTGTGGAGGCAGTGGGCGGAGCGTTGTCGGCTGTGGGCGGAGTTACGTCAGCAGTGGGCGGAGTTGCGTCGGCGGACCGGCGTCGGCAGCGGCAGCAGCGATGACGGTCGTGTCTGTGGTGTTGGTTTCAGCAGCGGCGGCGTTCGCTGTCCCGGAAGTGGGGTACCCGGCGGTGGCGGATGTGACGACATCAGTGGGTTCTCCGACAGTGGCCTCGTGGCCAATGGCGGCGGGTACATTGTGGGGGAGGTCCTGGGTAGGGTTGGGGATTTGGGGAGTGGGGGAAGCCCGTTTTGGGTGGTGGGCATCAGTAAGTTTACTGTACTTATGGTTTTTGGTGTCCAATAAAGCTGAGTAGAATTGTGAGTTCAGGTGCAAGTTCACTTTAATTTCCTTAAAATATCAGTGACATCGTACTTGCAATCTGATCTCTTATGTAATAGTTATTTTAATCAACAGTTTTGACACACGTCTAGGCAGGTGGGACTTGAACCCTGACTTCTTGGCTCAGAGTAGGGACACTACCATTGCACAACACCCCTTCTCTTATATTCACGCTTTGCTGAACAAGAAAGACGACACTAGAATCATACTTAACATAACAAGCTCTACCTGTTTTCAATCCCATTAAATGTTTTATTGCCGCTTCTGCTTCTTTTGCAGTTGTTGTTTTAATTTGTCTCACATGATATGGCTTGCTAATTCCAGTTCTAGATGAAGACTGAGGAACAAGATTGTGTTGAAATCAACTAGAATATGAAACAATAATAACACATCAAACAAAACTCAATATAGAAGCTCAGCAGGTCTGGCAGTTTATGGACAGAAATCAGTTATCACTTGTCAGAGCTCAGAACCATACTGAGGAAAGGTCTCTCAACAAGAAACGTTAACTCTGATTTCACTCCATGGATGCTACCAGACCTGATGAATTTTTCCAGCAATTTCTGTTTTTGTTTCTGATTTCCAGCATCCACAGTTCTTTCCATTTTTACCATTGAACTGTTTGGCTGAGAAAAAGACACGTTGTTGAGTTTTGTATTGTATTCATAGGACAGAATTGCAACAATACCAAATTGGAAAGATGGCAACTTATACTGTACAAGGAAACGATGGTGATTTTCTAACATGTGAACCCTGGTCAAGATGCAGCTATGGGGAAGGCATCAGGTCGTAGCTGCGCCGCCATCCCACCCCAAGCTTTAATTTATTTCAAAAAGCTACAATGCCTGGTTGTCTTCTGATTGCAAAGAACAGAGCCTTGCATATAAATGTATGTAGCTCTATCAAGCAGTTAAAGCATATCTGAAATTGCAATCCTATCGTGTAATGTGCCCCTAGATACAAACCATAGATGTTTGTATCACATCATTCTATCGTGACAATCTGGACAGGCTGCCATTGTCTGAACCTGTATTAATTAAATCTATGAACTTAGCAACTCATGCTATTGCATTCAGCTTTAATGACATTATGTACGTCTAAATAGATGGTGCTGCCATGACATCTACTCTAGGTCCAACTTGCTTGCATTTTTGTCAGTTTCCACAAAAGATGCATCTTCCATGACATGATCCCTATTTATCCTTTTGCATATTTCCAAAACATAGTTGACACATCTGCTACGCTTGAATCTACAGCTGCATGTAAAAATTTCCTTCCACACTGTAACAAGCTCAATCCTAATTAACATACTAGTTGAGGAATCTGCTAACGGGTTCTCCACCTCTGTCCTGCATCCCTTCAGTGGTCAATGTATGTGGTAGGATTTTTAAGAGTTACATGTACGATAAGATTGGCTTCATTGACAATATCATAAACAGGTCCCAAATCATTTGCGTGCTATGCAAGCTTGATGTTGGTAAAGAACATATCAAAGCCATCTTGGAGGATAATAATTACCTAGATTGGATCACTTCTCGCTGTGAGATGTTATTGTGATAACCTCCCATTGACTTCTGTATTCTCTATAAATTAATGCTCTTTATCTGCTTACACAGAGGTATGCAGGCACTGCCTTAAAACTTCCTGCCCAACTAGAATTAGGTGTAAAACTTTGTAAATCCTTATCTTCCTACACATAAGTAGAAAAGACACTGCCTTAAGCTTCCTGCCTGAATAGAATTAGGTATAAACTTTGTAAATCTTTATTTTCCTGCACAGGGGTATGTGGAAGCTGTCTCAAATAAGATTAGGTGGCAACGTTTGTAAAGGTGTGAGACTTCTGAAATCCTGTAAAGAATGTAACTTCTGTTTCTCCTAAAGGGGCCAGGACACTGACCTTTGTCCAAGCCGGACACTTTGGCGGCTTGAAATTACATTCTGTCACTTCGGCAACTTGAAATCACCTCCTGCCGTTAGCAGTCACTTCGCGAATGATCAATACTGTATCCTGCTCTCTATGTTTTTGATGTAGTAATTGTTTGTGTTATCATGTCATTGTCCGATGTAGTGATTGTTTCATGTATCATGCCATTGAGAGATGGAAAATTGCTTTATGTATTATGCACTCGATAAGGTATAAAAAGCGGGGACTGTCTGCTGCTCGGGGAGAATCGCTTACGAGACTTTGCACTCTGTGCCGGGTTGAGTACAGTGATCCTCCGCAGCTTGTACTTGCTTTGTAATAAAGGATTTGTGTTTTTCTAAACAGGTCAGTGTCTTGTTATTGCATCAAGTCGTTGAGGGTCTCCAAAAACGAACCTAACAGCTGCACATCACGGAAACTCAAAAATGTGCCTAAGGATTGAACTTTCAAACCTGCAAAAAGCCAGGTTTCTCCCAGGTTACGCTAGAAAGGTAAGGTGTTTCAAAGGTTTGAGAAACACATGATGTTAGTTGTTTTGCACTGCTACTAAATCAATAGCAGCAGGAGTGATATTCCCCATTGACATAATGCTGCCATCAAGCCAAGAAGACATTCATAAGTCATATGAGCTGTAATGCTGGTGTGATGCCTGATATGTAGTTTGTATATCCAAATGACTGGCAGATCTTATCTGACAGCAGTGCAGTACACACCTTTGGCTGTTTGTAACAGAGTACAGATTACATCAAATAAACATAATCACAGAACATAGTGTTAGATGTAACTTTGTGAATGGACAATATTTACCAAATAATTCTGATTGCGTTAACAATGACACTAACAACTAATTTAAGGTCATTTAGGCTCACTTGCTAGAAGCAATATATATATATTTTCATATAAAGGGCCCTGTCCTTTACAAACAAAGGATATATCCATGCATTGCAACGCAACAAAACAAAAGCTTGGGGGAACAACTATTCCCTAGCTCGTTCCCCAGGAATGGCAAAATCTTAAGCAATGACAGTTGACTTCCCTGGTTTGAATTTAAACAAAAGCTTATGGGATAATAGTTTACTGGTGCATTCTACATTCTCCTTCTATCAGAGACCACTTGCAACCCAATTAGCACTCTTTTATTCAATTGTAAAAGCTGGTATTTCCTTTGAAATTTTTATGATGGTCAATTAACTCCTTGTATTGTATCTCTATGAATTTCAATTAGATAACTTACAGCTGTCCCTGGAAGAATCTGGGATGGATTCAGAGTCATGGCCTGAAAAGGACTTTCTTCAGATGAAAGCACCGTATCAGAGGCTGATTTTTTCAAGCTTTGTATAGCTAGAAAAAAATCTTCAATTTAAAATTTAAACAATCAAATAAATGGCTGTACTACTAAGTTTATGGTGGTCTGTTTACTTAATAGCTAACAGTACAGCATTTTGATTCTTACTTGGAGGAGGGGGTCTTTGTGGAGGTTGAGGTCGATCAGGTACTGACACAGATCTGTTTGCTGTACGTGGTTGAGGAGCCGGCTCTTGATTAACAGAGGAACATATTGCATCCTTTAAAACTGGAAGAAAAACATATTTAAATGGACACAGAAAACCTAATTGCAAAAAGACACAGAAAACCCAATTGCAAAAATTCCCAGCTCAAAGTAATATAAATAATAATGACATTGATTATAGTCAAAAGTGATTACATACCAGTTATTTCACTCTTTTGAAGATCCGGCATTCTGTTTAGTAATTGAACCTCAGCAACCTCCTGAGCAGAAGATTCTGGAAACTCTTCAGGTGAATTTTTGAGATTCACTGTTTGTTCTGTCAGCAAATGCTGTGGAACAATTTCGTCTAAGTCTTCATCTAAATCTCCTATAAAGAAAAGTACATCTGATTAATTTCAACAACATACTGAAATGCTTCACAAATCACATTCTGACAGAAAGTTTCAACAGGGCCACCCTGATTCTTTCTCACCCCGGATTGATTCAACACTTAAAACTGCTAATCACAAATCGGTATCATACCATCATTCGACATCTCACTTCTCTCAGAAACCAGCAATTTACTTTTAAAAATTCATTATAAACAAACTGCAGAGAACATTTTGAATACATTTCCATTTCAGATTCTATAATCAAATGTTACTTTATAACTGAGATGATTAATGGATTTGATTCTTTCCAACAGCAACTAATCCGGCTTCTAGATTGCACAAAACAATTGTTTGAATTATCAGCATGAATAGGATTAGCAATTTTGTTAGACAGAGTTCTCTGAAAATTAAAATTGTGAAGGAAGCAACCAAACCATCTGAAATTTTTGGATGGGACCCATTTACCATCCTGTCAGAAGCAGCAGGAATCACTGGAGAGAGCAAATAGAGATAGTGAAGAGCCGACAGAACCAATTTCTCTTCAAAGAAAAACCTGGCAAAAGCAGCATGCTAAACAGACAGAAAAGCAAAAGATGGCTGTAATCTATAAGTGGGGCAATCCAGACCTTCTGTGTGCAGAACATACTTTTTAAATTGCTTTAAATGAAGGAAAAAATGTAAGAGAATGTGGCAGGAATGAGCCACAGACGCAAAGAAAAATAATGATTATTTACTTGAACATAAAAAGGAGGAGAAACCAAAGCAAGAGAAGGAAAATTAGGAGTAATTATTCCAAACATGCTGGTTTGAGGAGAGGTGTTATGAGAATTTGTAATGTCCTGGGGCAGTAGCCTATTTCAGGAGAGCTGACATAAGCATTACTATAGGATTCTTCAAGTAATGCTCTTCCAACTGACACAAAGCACCCTTGCAAATCTTGACAGGATGGTGCAAACAAATTCAATAGTAGCCATCATAAGGAAACTGGATATACGTCTGAGAAATAAAAATTGTCAGGGTGTGGGAAAAATAACCAGAAAATATGAATAACTGGATTGTTCTTTGGAGGAGCTAATGCGGATTTGGTGGGGCAAATGGTCCCCTTCTGATCCTGAGTTTGGAGGCAATGAGAACGTCGTGCATGGGAGACAGTGAGGTTCCAAGTATTGTAGGCAATAAACCCTCAGGTGTTGAATATGCTGATTGATTCAGCACCGTTCCTTCTGTGGAGCAGAAAATGTTGGCCTTATAAATTTAAGAAAAAATTTATGCAATGGCATCAATGAACACAAACTAGTGAGCTAAGACGAACATTTATCATGACATGATGTGTACTTGTTGAAGATATCTCCTTGTGTCACCAAAATGTTGTTCAGCATCCGTAATCTATTTCACATTAAAAAAACAAAGATAATATGAATAATTATATTAAATCTGATACAGAAAGAAATTTGTGAAATAAATACCACATGCTGTTGAAGCTTCAAGTTTTGCACACATCACAACAGAATTACAAGAATATCAAATCTCAAAGAGAATAACAATTTATGCTGCATAAGAAAGGGCATTGACTGGTTAGCAGGTGGACTAATTTGTAAAGGTATTGCTTTGGAGAATGTTGCTTGGAACTGTTGACACCCAAATGACTGATTAACTAAAAGAAAAGGCACTGTCAGGACATATTCTCTCTCTTTGCAAGTAAAAAATTCTGAAAATGTATAGGTTACAGTAAATGAGCTTTTTTTCTTTATTCATTCATGGGATGAGAGTATCGCTGGCTAGGCAGCATTTATTACCCATCCCTAATCGCCCAGAGAGCAGTTACAGTCAACCACAATGCTGTGGGTCTGGAGTCACATGTAGGCCACACCTGGTAAGGACGGCAGTTTCCTTCCCTAAAGGATATTAGTGAACCAGATGGGGTTTCCCCTGACAATTGACAATGGATTCACGGTCATCATTAGACTCTTAATTCCAGATATTTACTGAATTCAAATTCTGCCATCTGCCATGGTGGGATTCAAACCCAGCTCCCCAGAACATTATCTGGGTCTCTGGAATAACAGTCCAGTGATAATACCACTAGGCCATCGCCACCCTTGCTATATGGTGAACCTTAACTTTTATTGTACAATTAGTTCTTAACACAATCAGGATCTCTCTCAATGCCATGGACGTATATTATTTTTTGTACTTGTATTTGGTCTTCAGTTTTAGATTTTCTTTCACTTAGCTCTTGTTTCTTATATTTGTCAGTCATTTGATATGAGAATTTTCAGCACTTCTATTTCTTATCTGTAGAATTATTCTATAACAGTTTTAACCAGCTTGCAGTTGCTAGTCTATTACATCCTGTTAAAATTGGCCTTAAATTCAATCTAAGTAACTGAATTTTATTTCTGCTTTCCAGAAGTAATATTTGAATTAATTCTATTATTATGGTTGATAGAAAAATATTATTAAAGCCTCGTCTCTCGTCAGCTCCAGAAAATTATATGAATTCACCCAAGATATTCACTATTTTCCTCATGCAAGCTTCTTTACTCTTCCCAATGACCATGGAAGTTAAAGGCTCTCTTTAAAACAACTTTGCTTTCCTTATAAGCCTTTCTAATCTCCAAATCAATATATTCTGCCGCCTCATTGCTGTCATCAGGTAATTTAGAATCATAGAGTCATACAGCAAGGAAACAGACCCTTCAATCCAACTTGTCCGTGTTGACCAAGTTTCCCAAAATGAACTAGTCCCACTTGCCTGCATAAAGCCCATATTCCTCTAAACCTTCCTATTTATGTTCCTGTCCAGATATCTTTTAAATGTTGTAACTGTACTTGCATCTATCACTTTCCCTGGCAGTTCATTCCACATACAATCCACTCCCTGTGTGGAAAAAGTTGCCCCTCAGGTGTCTTAAATCTTTCTACTCACCTTAAAAATATGCCCTCTAGTTTTGAACTCACCTAACCTTCGCTGTTCATCTTATCTATGCACCTCATAATTTTATAAACCTCTAACAGTTACCTCTCAACCTCCTACACTCCAGCAAAAAAGTCTCAGCCTACCCAGCCTCTCCTTATAACTCAAACCCTCTAGTCTCAGCAATATCCTTGAAAATCTTTTCTGAACCCTCTCCAATTTATCATTTCTCTCATTTTCCAAGGCAAAGCCACTTCCAATCAAGAGTCCACTAACCAATCAATCAGCACCAACCTCTCATACAGTACATATTATTATTACCTTTGTGATTTATTGATACAGAAAAAATACTTGTGTTCCAAGGGAATTAGGAATTTCGTGTGATATCAGAGGGAGTTCTCAGAAGCAAAAGGATTGAGAATACCTATAACAGATTCATTTGATATTGCAAATTGGCTGTGATATTTGCCTACATAATGTCAGTCAATACAGTTCAAAATTATAGAGTGCATTAATAATTGATAAAGCATCATATAAAACCAACCAAATAAAACCAAAAGAACTGCAGATGCTGTAAATCAGAGACAAAAATAGAAATTGCTGGAAAAGCTCAGCAGGTCTGACTGCGTCTGTGGAGAGAAATCAGAGTTATTGTTTCGGGTTGAGTGATCATTCCTCGGGACTTTTGTCTCCGATATAAAACCAAGCATTTAAGTCCAGCAAATGAAATAATTGCAATAATTGATATGAACGTGGAGGGGAAGCTGCAATGTTGGTATACTCTCAATAACTGCAGCAGGTCAGGCTGGAGGTTCAATCTGTAGAAGTTAAATACTTTGCTATTCACTGCTGTAGAATGATAGCGCTTGGGTAAGGCTGTGTTGTGTATTTTGGAGTCTTTAACGTTTTCCCACCCACCATGGAGTTAATATTGGAGGTCAGTCCTTCTAACAGTAAGGATACTGTGTTACTGTAGCTTCCTTATCAACAAAGTAATCAAATGTTTTAATCTCAAAACGGAACTCAAAATGCGTTTCGGTAACTTTCTGAGACTATATTCATGTCTGGTTTCAATATCGGCAGAATGCCCTTAGGCAGTAAATGTTGATTGAATTTTGGGTTTTCTTGGGTTACTGGTATTCTACAAGGATGTTAGGATCTCCATTATTTACATTTTGATTAATGACCTACTGTCAGCGTTCGTAGAGTGACCTACAATTTTGCAGAAATTATTAAAATATTGGCTAGATTCACTGCAACTGATTGAAGTTGGTGCCTACTTTACTACAGAAAAAGGAGCTACCCGTTTGAAGAGTCTCTGGCAAGTGGTTAAGGTTTTATTCTATTCTCAAGTTCTAACATAGAATACAAATTGGTGGCAAAGTCATAAACAAATCGAAAAGGAAGCAAATGGTATAATTAAATAATTAATTAGAACTAATGAAGGATGGTAGGACAGGTGATGGGTCATGTAGGTCCTGCATAATATTGTGATCCAAGGCAAACATATCTGCAACAAGTGTTTGAAGTTTGAACAGCTTTGGTTCAGAATTGAGAGACAGTTCAATGCATCAGAGCAAGTTGTATCCCACAAACTCCATCCCAGCACAGGGCTGAACTCAAATCAAATCCTGCCAAAGATGCAAGAGCCCCAATCAAATCCTCACCCTCATTTTTGGGTGCTGCCCATGCTTTATGTGTGTGAGAATAAGGAGCCACACCAAGATCATAAACCAACTTCAGCAACTTGTCTCCAAGGACGGCTGGATATCTTACCTTGGAGCCAAAACTAAAAGCCATTGTGGCAGCTTCTGGAAATCAGACATCATTTTCAGAAAGGCCAAGATGTCAAGGTGGTAGGCGTCACAGCCCGATGAAGATGACAACATGCATAAGAGTAGGCACGGGAAGATAAAAGACTTAAGTCTCAACAAGTTGGATCAGGGATCGTAGAATTGCCGGGGTATGGGGGGGGGGGGGGGTCTGAGCCCAAATACTTTTGCTTTGTGCTGGGTGCAGAAGGCAAATGTCTTAAGCTCAACAACAGTCTCATGATTTTCCTTAAAATTCAAAGATATAAATCATCCACCCAGCATATCTCACAAAAAATGATATCCCTGACACTCAAAACTTTGTAAATCTTCAGCAACAGGTAAAAAGACAACCACCCAGTTGATATTGTACAAGTCCCTGGGCATCCATCACAATGGGCAACATTCCAATAACGGTTGTCATTGTGGAGGATTTTAATTTTCCTAACACAGACTGGGACTGCCATAGTGTTAAGGGCTTAGATGGGGTGGAATTTGTTAAATGTATTCAAGAAAGTTTCCTCAAGCAGTATATAAAGGGTCCTACTTGGAAAAGGGCAAAACGTGACCTACTCTTGGGAAATAGGGCAGGATAGGTAACTGAGGTGACAGTGGGGGACCACCTTAGGAACCGTGACCATAGATTTACTAATTTTAAAATAGTTATGGATGGACAAAACTCATCTTCAGGTTCAAGTTCTAAACTGAGTCAAGGCAAACTTTGATGGAATTAGGCACGAGCTTGCAGGCATTGATTGGAGTAATTTGTTTTCAGGCAAAGGCGCCTCCAGCAAGTGCAAGGCTTTTAAAAATGTGATTGCTAGAATTCAAGGTCTACATGTTCCTGTGAGGGTGAAGAGCAAGGTTGGCATGAGTAGGGAACCTGGATGACAAGTGATATTGAGGCTTTGACCAGGAAAAAAAAAGGCGTGGCTCAGGAATAGGCAGCTGGGATCACGTGGACTCCTAGAGGTATTTAGGGGATACAGGAGTTTACTGAAGAAGGAAATCAGGAAGGTGGAAAGGGGGCACAAGCTAGCTTTGGCTGAGAAGATTAGGGTGAATCCAAAGAGATTCCTTAAGTATATTAAAGGAAAAAGAATAACTAAAGAGACGATAGGACCCCTCAAAGACCAAAGTGGACATGTATGTGTGGAACTGCAGGAAATGGGTAAGGTCCTCAATGAATATTTCTCCTCTGTGTTTACCATGGAGAAAGACATGAAGACTTGAGAACATGGGGAAGTCAGTGGTGATGTCATGGGGTCAGCCCATATCACAGCAGAGGTGGTGTTGGAAATATTAGAATGTATGAAGGTGGATAAAACTCCTGATCCTGACCAGATATATCCAAGAACCCTGGAAGAGGATAGCGAAGAAATTGCAGGGGCCCTGGGCTGATATATTTGCATCATCATTAGCCATGGGTGAGGTCCCGGAAGACTGGAGGGTAGTGAATGCTGTGCCCTTATTCAAGAAGGGCTGCTAAGAAACACCTGCATGGGAGATCATGGCTCACAAATTTGTTAAGGTTCTTTGCTGAAGTGACCAGGAAGATTGATGGGGGCAGGGCAGTAGATGTAGTCTATACAATTTCTGTAAGGCCTTTGATACGGTTCCACATGGTGGGCTGTTCTGGAAGGTTAGATTGCATGGAATCCAGGGAGAGCTAACAAATTGGATACACAATTAACTTGATGGTAGGAAGCAGAGAGTAATAATAGAAGGATGTTTGTCAGATTGGAGGCCTGTGACTAGTGGTGTGCCTCAGGTGCTGGTGCCGGGCCCATTGCCGTTTATTATCTATGTCAATGATTTGGATAAGAATGTACAAGGCGTGATTAGTAAGTTTGCAGATAACACTAAAATAGACGGTATCATGTACAGGGAGGAAGGTTATCAGAAAGTGCAGCGGGATCTTGATCAGCTGGCGAAGTGGGCCGAGGGAAATGGCAAATGGCAAATGGAGTTTAATATAGATAAGTGTGAAGTGTTGCATTTTGGAAAGTCAAATCAAGGTAGGAGTTTCATGGTGAATGGTACGGCCTTAAGGAGTGTGGTGGAACAGGCAGACCTTGGAGTTCAGATGCACGATTCTCTGAAAGTGGAGTCATGGGTATACAGGGCAGTGAAGGAAGCTTTTGGCGCACTAGCCTTCATCAGTAAGGGCATTGAGTAGGGAAGTTGGGAAGTTATAATGCAGTTGTACAGGATGCTGGTAAGGCCGGACTTGGTGTACTATGTTCAGTCCTGGTCACCTTACTATAGGAAGGATGTTACTGAACCGGAAAGAATGCAGAAGAAATTTACAAGTTGCCAGGACTCAAGGGACTGAGGTTTAAGGGAAAGGTTGGACAAGCTAGGGCTTTTTTCTTTAGAGCATAGGAGACTGAGGGGGGATCTTATAGAAGTGTATGAGATCATGACAGGCATGACTAGGGTGAATGTACTCGGTCTTTTTCCCAGGGTTAGGGAATTGAGGTCTAGAGGGCATCAGTTTAACGTAAGAGGGAAAAGAGAAAATCTGAGGGGCAACTTTTTTTACGCAGAGGATGGTACGCATATGGAATGAGCTGCCAGTGGATGTGGTTGAGGTGGATACATTAACAACATTTAAAAAGCATTTGGACGAATACATGGATAGGAAAAGCTTAGAAAGATATGGGAAACAGGGTTAGCGTGGACGCACATTTTGGTCGGCATAGACCAGTTTGGATCGAAGGGCCTGTCTCCATGCTGCAGGACTCTATGACTCTATGTCCCAACTTATTACAATAGAAACATTTAAGTTTCCAAAGCTCGCTTCCATCCTCACCTCTCTGGTCTGAGGAGGAGTGCTTGGGGTATTTCCTACTGTTCAGTTACCATCCTGACTACCTGTCTTCCTTTCTCTGTCCCACTTTCTTTTTTCCTCAAATTACTGATGGTGATGGAATAAAGATTTCTGGATCAGTTCACAATCATCGGCTATTATAGCTGCTTGCCTTGCTTGTGGTCTTCTACTTGAGCTCTTATTACAGGAGGGAGGAAAGTTTTAAATTCTGAAAAAGCATCATGAGCATTCTCAGCCTTCAATGCTCTTATGCACCTGTCAAAATGGTTTTGTTTAACTCTCAAACTTAACACAAGTTTGTCCAGGTTGTTTCCCTAAGTTCTGAAACCTCTGCTTGTATGCTTCCAGACTAATTCACAGGAGTTTGGAGGAGCCCTTTTTATCTATCATAATCTTGAAAACTTTCCTCCAACAGGGTTGTATCTCTTGTGCTTTACTGATAATTTACTTTCTATGGGCAAATCAAATCTGCTTTTGACCACTACATTTGGGTTGCCACTTTATTAAACAATTTCAACAATGCTTCCACATCTTTCTCTTCAAATTTTGGTAAAGCCTGCATAACTTTAAATGTCAACTGAAAGAACTGCTGATGCTGTAAATCAGGAACAAAAACAGAAGTTGGTGGAAAAGCTCAGCAGGTCTGGCAACATCTGTGAAGAAAGAATCAGAGTTAACGTTTTGGGTCCAGTGACCCTTCCTCAGAACTGTTTTTGTTCTTAACTTTAAATATCTCCTGAATGATCTGCAGATTATGGCTAGGCCTTTCCTCTTCTAAGCTCTCTAAAATGTCTGGTCTAGCTTGCCCGAGCTGCATTATTTGTAATTTAAATTCCCTTTCTTTTGTTTTCTCTTCCTTATCTCTCTCATGCTTCCCTAATTCCAATTTTCTAAGTTCAAATGCTTTTTGGAATTCTCTCTTCCCTCCCTTTAGAATTCCATTTCCAATTTCTCATTTTCAATTCCTTTAACTGAAACTCATGACTCACAGATTCATCCCATGTACTATGTGAAAGGCCGAATGGCCTACTCTTGCTTCTATTGACTATGTTTCTATAGCTATATGGAATCTCTGATATTTCCATTAAAACCAAATGTTTTGATACTGAATTGATAATGTCTGCCTTCTTAGCTCACAGTGGCAGGTTAATTTTCAATCTACTGGCTAACTCTGTTAGTTTAGATTAAGTTGTGACCCACAAAAATATGAGTGCAACTTTTGACACTTGTGCAAAGGATCTTAAGATTGCACTAGAAATTGCCAAAGTTTATATATAAACTTGACATCAAAATACCAGCTGTAGGGTGTACAAAAATCCAATTCTAGAACTACAGTATCTAAGTTCCAATATCCCAAGCCCCTCTAAAGTTAATGCCACAGGGATAGCAAGTCACACCAAATCAGCTTATCACTGGAGTCACAACAGAGTGAAACCAAAACATTCAATGACCCTCAAAATTGCCTTAAAAATTGCAGACTTTATGAACAACAGATCTTAGATGCCAAGTTTATATCACAAATAAAAACTAACAATTTATTATTAATAATGTAGCTTTAGCAAAACACAGATGAGGAACAATGTAATCAAACTAAGTTCTACAACCTAAAGCCCAACCTTTTTAATCATAGCCCCATCACACACAGAGTTGAGGTAAATTCAAAAGAAAATCCGAGAATTATAATTTGCCAGTTCAATGAATCATTGAAACAATGGATACCAGGCCTTTTATGAAATGCTTGGATTTGTTCACAGGTAAGTAGAACAGTCCACTGCTGGGACTATAGGCAGGAAGAGTTATGGACAAAAAAATTCACGTAATTCAGGAGCATTGACAGGACCAGGCAGGCAGGTCTCAGCAAGCGAGGCAAAACAGCCACATCAAAGAGGTCTGTGTAAAGTATTAAAGGGCAGAAACATCCAACGAAAGTCCCCACACTCGGCCAATAAAGTTGTTAGGCTGTCCACCATCAACCTTGGTTGTATCAGTGAAAGGATGAAATGAGGCTTTTAATTGGCTACTAAACCCTTTGTAAAATGGAAGACATGTTGGGATGAATGAGTAGTCAGCAGGCAGGTCACATGGCATATTTTCCTCACCACTTTCAATAGTATAGGTGAGGGCATTGTTAAAAGTCTGGATATAGTTCTTATGCAGCTAGCTATTCTACAAATGCTTGTACTTACAGTTTAGTGGAGAGATTGTTGATGGAAGAATTACAATACTAATTATTCTACCACCAAGGTGTCCTCCTTCCAGAAAAATATGACCAATTGCTACGTAGCTGACTAAGTAGTAGTTTTGGGTTTAGATTTGTGAAGTAAACAAAAAGGTATTAACCTGGAAATCGCAACGAGATTATGATTACAATTGTGTCTTAGGAATGTTAACTATTTCTAGGAAGTTGGTAGAAAATACATCAATCGAACAATAACCCCAAAGGGGTTAAACAAATGAAGCAAGCTGTATTACTGGCAGACAAACAGGAGACTGGAGAATGCAGGAGGCCAGGCAACATCTGGAGGAAAGGAGCTGCCAATGTTTCATGTATTACCCTTCTTTAGGGCCTGAGGGACAGTCCTGAAGAAGGGTAATACCCGAGACGTTGACAGCTCCTTTCCACCAGATGCTGCCTGGCCTGCTGTGTTCTCTCAGCCTCCTGTCCGTCTCCCTTGGATTCCAGCATCTGCAGTTTTTTGTCTCTAACCAAGTATCACTGGCGGTTTGTTAAGATGACACAAGTTAAAACTGTTATTGAGGTGATTGTTGTGAATCAGATGCTTTGACCGTGTTCCATTGTTCAGCATAATCTACTTTCTACTCAACATTTACTAATTGCACAGCTGAAGTTCTGAACTCATTGTGCAGAAACTTACACAGCAGCACCTGGCATTCTGGCACATCAACATCCATGTACCACTGAATTTTTAAAATATCATTTGGTAGTGATTTTGCCCATGAGGCATATGAATTACCTTCCGTGTCATAATCCAGACTGTTAAAATCAAAAGTTTCTTCAAGCAGGCAAGAATTTGCAGTCGGAGACATCAGTGCAATACTGTTTCTGTTCATATTAATTTCTTCATGTAGATTATTGAGCCAGTTTCTCGTTCGGGGTTTTACACACACCACTCTGCCATTAACCTTGAAGGTGTTAAATTATAATTTTAAATTGATTGGACAGTACAAATAAATAATTGCATAAAGTTTGTTTCTATCTTCCTATTAATACATATCAAACTGTACCAAAACATCAGCTAAACAAATTTCATCTCTTCTCTGGTTTATTTGTCAATTGCCTGACACCTTTTTCCCTCTACTTTCCAACCCTCCTCTTAAGCAGAAACAGTTTGCCCTTATCTTATCTATATAAACTTCTCAATATGTTAAATACCTCCAAAAAATCACTCTTTAAACTGCTTTAGCTTAAATCTCAACATGACTGAAACCCCTCCATCCTGGTGCCCTTCCAGGAAATCTCCTCTACAACTTCTCCAAATCTTTACTTTAAAGAAGAATGTCAATGTAAAACATGAACTTTGTTGCATGTCAAAGCTTGTACAAATATTTTCTTCAAATCTGTTTATTAAAAAAGATAAACTGCCTCTCCCTTGTCCCTCCAACCTTACTTTCAAGGTACTTTGGAGCACTGTTGACTTGCTTTAATCACACCAAGCTTTTCTAAGTGAATTGTGAAGAATTTCTCAAAAACAGCTTCCCACACTTTCCCTATGGGTCATGTCAGGCTTGTCATTCATTATTTTCTCTCTCCTTACTTTCTTAAACGGCGGTATAACTTTTGTTAACTTTCAAACTGCTGGCCTGTTCCAGAATCTACGAAATTTTGGACAAGTTCAGCCAACACTTCAACTTATCCTGCAGACCTCTCTGTTAGAATTGTAGAAAGGTGGTCATTTGGTCACGGAGATTTGTCTGATTTCAGACCTCTAGTTTCTACAGGGTATTTTCTCTGCTGATTTGAATTCCGTTAATTTTCTCACTCTTAATAGCTCCTAGATCAACCCCTATTGTCGCACTTAAATTGTTTTCTACTGTGAAGACAGACACAAAATATTTGTTCACTATCTCTTCATTTCCACATCCCGAATAATAACTTCTCCTGCCTCCAAGGGATCAATATTTATTTTGGCTATTCCCTTCCTTTTTATTCACTTAGAAAAAGCTTTTATGATTGGGTTTTACAGAGTCACAGAGTCATACAGCATGGAAACAGATCTTTTGGTCCAATTTGTCCGCGCCACCCAGACATCCAATCTGACCTAGTCTCATCTGCCAGCATTTGGCCCGCATCCTGCTTAAACTGTTCATGTTCATATACCCATCCAGATTCCTTTTAAATGTTGTAATTGTACCCGCCTCCACCACTTCCTCTGGCAGCTCGTTCCATACACACACCATTGTGAAAATGTTATCCCTCAGGCCTGTTTAACTCTTTCCTCACTCACCTTAAACTTATGCCCTCTAGTTTTGGACTCTCCCATCCTGGAAAAAAGACGTTGGCTATTCACTCTCTCCATGCCCCTCATGATTTTATAAACCTCTATAAGTTCACACCTCAGCCTCTTAGCTCCAGGGAAAAAAGCCCCAGCCTATTCAGCCTCTCCTTATAACTCAAACATTCTAGTCCTGGCATTCTCCTTGTAACTCTTTTCTTCACCCTCTTAAGTTTAACAACCTCTTTCCTATTGATGGGCGTCCAGAATTATACACAGTATTCTAGAAGTGACCTCACCCAAGTTCTCTACAGCTGCAACATGACGTCCCAGCTCTTATACTCAATGTTCTGACCAATAAAAGGAAGCATTCCAAATACCTTCTTCACTACTCTGTCTACATGTGACTCTAGTTTCAAGGAACTATGCACCTACATCCCTAGGTCTTTTTGTTCAGGAACGCTCCACAGGGCCTTACCATTAGCCGCAGAAGTTCTGCCCTGGTTTGCCCTACCAAAATGCAACCCTTCACATTCATCCAAAATAAACTCTATCTGCGACTCCTCGGCCCTTTGGCCCATTTGATCCAGCTTCCATTGGATGCTCTTTAAGGGTGGATGTGGACTCGATGGGATAAAACGGCCTTCTTCCACACTGTAGGGATTCTATCGTTCTAAATCAGGAAACTCTTATTCATCGAGGTCCACCTGGCTGACGTCATTACAATCGCTATATGCATAGCATTGAACCTCGTGGCACACCAGTGATCACAGACCTCCAGTCTGGAAAGCAATGCCCTACCACCACACTGTCTCCTAACTTCAAGCCAACTTTATATTCAATTAGCTAGCTCCTCCTATTCCTAACTAGTTTATGCTCATTCTGTTTCTTCTCGTATCAACTTTTTGGATGCCCAGTCATACACAAAAAGATAACTATTTAAATACAGTTCTTTTAGCAAGACCTTTATTTCAGTTAACCGTGCTCCATAAAACTCTCCTACTGATTACTACCTCCCTATATTTGTAGAAGCATTTTGCACCAAATTAACCCCTAACTAATATATCCATCACCATTTTGTTGCCAGGCAAGGTCATACCAATGTCCTGCACAAGTGTAGTAAGGTTTTCTTACTTTTATATTCCCTTTTTGACAAAAGCTAACCTAACATTACCCTTCCGAACTGATTACTGTCACTACCTGTTAACTTCCTGTAAGTCATGTAAAAGGGCACCCAGAACCATTTGAAGGCAGACTTTTCCCAATTTTACACCATAAATATTGTGTTTTTGCTTTTCCTATCAAAGTGGATAACTTTACGTTTCACCATATTTATTACCATCTGCTCACTTACTAAATCTGTTTATATCCCTCTGCAGTATTGTTATATTGTCCTCTCTTCTTACATTCCCATTTAGCCTTGAGCCCTCATCAAACTTAAGATATTTTACAGCCAGCCTCTTCAGCTAAATTAATATAGATCGTAAAAGGCTGAGGTTCAATTACTGATCCTTGAGAAACCTCAGTAGTTGCAACCTGAAAATATCCAGTTTATTCCTGTTTTTCACTCTCTATCTATTCAATCCATGTCTATATATTAACCCAAATCATTGTTGTTCCCACTTTATCAAATTACTTTTGAAAATACATATACACTGACTAGATCTACTGGTTTCCCCTTATCCATCCTATTAGAAACATCCTCAAAACGTTTCTTAAGCATGATTTCTGTTCCATAATATAATTGAACGTAGTTAAATGGATTTATGATTTTCTAAGTTTCCCGTAGCCAAGTGTCTAATAATGGATTCCAGCATTTACTGCTACTGATATTATGTTAACTAGCATATGGTTTAAGAGGGTCAACTACATGCAGGCCTGACAGATCTCCTTCCCTGAAGGACAGTATGTTTCAGATTTGTTTTCTAACAACAACTGATAATGGTTACATGGTCACAATTAGACTAGCTTAAAAATCCAGATTCCATTGAATTCAAATTTCACCACCTGCCATGGAGAAACCAACTCCCAGAACAAGTACATTAGTCTCTGGATGACAAGTCCAGTGGAATTAACACAATGCCATCACCTCCTGCAAACAGTGGGATTATGACTACTATTCTGCAATCCTTCCACTAAACTTGAGGAATTCTGGATGATCAAACTAATACATCTGCTATCTTTGTAGCTGTCTCTTTTAAGCCCCAAGGTTCAGAATATTAGGTCCAGGGAATTTTGTGGTCTCTTAGTCCCTTTGTTTTCAAAACCATTCCATTAGGTTTTACTTGGTAGATCAATGCAGCACAATTTTTTTTTCATACTAAATTAGTTTGGGTTGCTGATTAATGCTATTTGAATACATCAATCAGATTACTGCTTGCTTTGGCCAGTAGCTGTGACTACTTAAGAAAACTCTTAAAATAGCAAAAGGCAGGAAACAAGTACTAACAAGTCAGTAAGTTCTAAACCTTGATTTTAATGGCATTACTCAACCATATCAATTGAATGGAGGCAGTTAACATTGCTCCTATGGCTTATTCAATGTACTCTCAAAACAATAAAATTGTTATATTATACTTTGATCAAATTAATTACTAAGTAGCTGCACATTTCATTTTAAAAATTCCAGAATGGATGATAAAGTAATAGCTTAATTTATTGTGGCAATTTGCTTTTCTTAGAGACACATACAAAGAATGTTCTTAAGTTCAGTTGTTTCTATACTAAAATGACTGACAGCATTTTAATTTAACATGCTAGGGCATTAAATGGAGACCATTTTGCATTGAATCAAACTTACCATTTTTCCATCTAGATCCAAAACTTTCAGAGCCATCCGACTATCCTGAAAAGTTACCAGCATCTGTCCGTGATCAAATCTAACAGGAATATAGTAACAGAATTACTGTCCCATCATGGCTAACATCCTTTAGCAAAACAAAGGCGAGAAAATCACCTCCCATCAGGGTAGGCTTGATTAGGGTAGATGCTGAGAGAGAATTTTTTCTGGCTGGAGAATCCAAAATATGGGGACACAGTTTCGTGATAAAGGCTATCATGAGGAGAAATTACTTCATTTAACAGATTGCAAATCTTTAGAACTGTCCGTGTCAGATGGTTGGGAATGCTTCAACATTGAATATATTTAAGGCTGGTATAGATTTTTCTTTTCGGTCTCTCAGGGAATCAAAAGGTATGGGAGTGGCTAGAAAAGTGGTGTGGAAGGGCAAAATCACCAATGATCGTAATAAATACTGAAATAGGCTCAATGGGCAATATAGTCTGTTACAGCTTCTATTTCTTGTGATCTGGCTACTTCATCGTAATATACAGCAATGCATCAAAAACATTAATCTGCTGTAGTATGTCTTTGCATTTTCCCATAAGTTGGACATACAACATTTAAATTAAGTATGTCACGGAACTATGTTGCAATTGACACATTTAAAACATAAAACAAGGTTCAGAATTTCAATACTTGTCAATAGGAATTCATGACTGAGGCATAAGAATATGGGAAAAGGAGTGGGCTACTGTGCCTCTCCAGCCTCTTCAGTTTGTCAATGAAATCATGTCTGATCTATACTTCTTTCCCCATATTCTTAACTTCTAGCTGGCAACAATCTAAAAATCTTATTTAAAATTAATAATTGATCTAGTATTAATTACCATGCATAGAAGAGAGTTCCAACTTTCTCTTGCCTTTTTTGTGCAGAAGTGTTTACAACTTTTGATTCCTGAAAGATTATCTCCAATTTTTAACTATGAACCCTAATCCTAGACTCCCCAACCAGTGGAAATAGTTAATCTCTCCCTTTATGTTTTCCAAACTTTAATCAAATCATGTTAACTGTCTAAAGCTTATAAAAGATCTCTGTAACAATTTTTCCTAATTCAAACCGTGAAGTGTGATTTTCTGCTCCCGGAGACAGCAGGAATAATGTCGAATGTAAGAATCCAAAAATCAGCTTTTTACCATTGACATATTATTACAATTATCAATCAGCATCTCTCTGTCATCTGGTGAAAGCTTAGTATCCATGTGTACCTGCATCTCATTAACTGCATAATTCATCAGAATTATCTTTGTCTTCACAGTTAACTTCTGCCATATGATAGACATTTCTTTTTCCCTAAATACAAGGAGTCAGGCATTGTTTGACACACACCAGTTACAGTGCCCTATCATGAACCAACAGTCTTTAAAATAGAAAGCGATCCCATCCTCTTAGTTTTTGACTAAAACAGCCAGTCTGTGCTTGTTGTCTTGGGAGCTGCCATGATGCTTACATCCTGGGCTACACATCAGTGCCAGCCTTTTTCAAAGGTCCTCAGCCCAAACAAGGATGGTTACTGCCTACAAAAAGCCATGGTTGCCCACAGCTTTCTAGGCCATCATTTAGGCTTCTGCCATGTCGATAATGTTCTGAGTTCTGCTTCTCTTTCAATTAATGCTATCACATTTGCTGAGTATTTCCAACATTTGTAGACTTTATTAGAAATGCTGCTCACATTTCATTGAGGTATTCAATAGTCAGCGATAGTTGCCCATTTGTAATGTTATAACAATCAATAATTATCAGTTTTGTCCAAACTCTTTTCATTTTGATAAAAGACAAAGATAACAGTCTGGTCAATCAAACCACTGTTTGCAGGGCTGTTTATTACTGGCAATCAGCTCTTACCTCACCAACAAAATATTGCCATAACTCTGGAACCAATTAATTACTTCATTGCTTAGGTCATCTGAAAAGGGCTCCCTTTCTTCACTGGTTGGTCCTTTAAGGCATATCATGACGGTCGCATCTAATGGCCCCTGGGAAGACGTAATTTCCTGGAATACTTGTTCACGCGCAAAAATATCCACTTCCCAAATATTCACTTCAAAGACAGCTAACACGGGCCTATATTTGAATTTTGGAAAGAAAACATGTAAAAGTACGCAAGCTGGAACATCAACATTATAACTGGTATGAACATATTAACACTTGTGTAAACAATAACCAGTGGAAATTTAAATATCGTTCAAAATGGTTTCTGCACTTTAAAAATCACAGCCTCATTACAGAGATAAAAAATGTTGAAAATAAGTTACACCATTATTTTATTGAATGGGTGTCATAGTCATTTAATTACTCAGTTAATTCTGCTGACAGAGAAAATCCAACCAACACCCCCAACCCCTGCTCCTCCCACCCCTGAACCCTGCTCACCATCTACAAGACATGTCAAGAGTTTGATGAAATACTCCTCACTTGCCTGGATGAGTGCAGCACCAATAACATTCAGGAAGCTCAATGACAAAAATTAAGGTGGAAAGGCACGTTGCAAGAGGGATACAGTTTCCAGAGGAATATTGATAGGTTAACTAAGTGGACATAAGGAATATAATGTGGAAAAACATGAAGGTCATTTTGGAATGGAAAACAAAAGAACACAGTATTATCTAAATGAAGAAAAACTATAGAACACTGCAATACAAAGGGACTGGGGGCTTGGGATTTGGGTACTTGTGACCAAAACACAAAGCTAGAACACAGGTGCAACAGGTAATCAGGAAGGCTAATGGAACGGTGGCCCTTATTTCTAAAGGTTTGGAGTATAATTGTAGGCAAGTCTTAGTGCAATGCACAAGGTGCTGGTGAGACCACATCTGGTGTACTGAGAGCAGTTTTAGTCCCTATTTAAGGAAAGATATTATTTCACTGGACACAGTTCAGAGAAGGTTCACTATAACGATCCTCGGTATTGAGAGATTGCCTCACGAGTAAAGGTTAAACAGGTTTCGACTCTACTCATTGGAATTTAGAAGAATGAGAGGTAATCTCATTGAACATAAAATTCTAAGGGACTTGATAAGGTAAATGCAGAGAGGATGTTTCCCTTTATGGGAGAGAGTCTAGAATGAGGGGGCAAAGTCTCAGGATAAGGGGTGCTAATTTAAGACTGAGATGAGGAGGAATGTCTTCTCTCAGAAGGTTAAGTGTCTTTAGAACTATTTGCCAAAGAGAGCTGTGAGGGCAGTGTCCTTGTGTATATTTAAGGCTGAGATAGATACAAGTAGTTCTCCTATAATGTGACAGTTGCGTTCTTGCATGACCGCATGCTATAGAAAATCACATTACAGGGAAATCGCTATACCTGCCCAGCAGAAAGTTTACATTATCCAAACAGCATCCACTATTCAATCACATTATAGCCAATTCGCGTTAACGAAATATGCTTTATAGCAGAACGACTTGTAGATTCTTGATCAGTAGGGGAATCAGAGATTACACAGAAAATGCAGGAAAGTGGACATGAGGGCTGCCAGATCAACCATGATCCTACATAATGGCAGAGCAGGCTCAAGGAGCCAAACGGCCTACACCCGTTCCTATTCCTTATGGTCTTAGGATAAAGCAGCCATTAGATTAGCACTCCATCTACCAACTTAAACATTCCTTCCTTCCACAACTGAAGCACATTGGCAGCAGTATGTACCATCAACAGGGTACATACATGTACCATCAACAGGGTACAATTCTTCCAAGAATTCACTCTTCCAAACCTGTAATCGCCACGAATTGGGAGGGCAAGGAGAGTAGATGCATTTGAGTACCACGAGCTGAAAGTTCCCCTCCAAGTCTCTCATTATCCCAAGTTGGAGCTATACCACAGTTGTGTCATTTTCAATGGATCAAAGTCCAGGAATTTCAGCACTGATGGTATCCCTACATTCATAGATGCAGCAGAAAACATAACTGCCACCTTCTAAAAGGCAATTAGGGATGAGCAACTAGCTGACTTAGCCAGCAAAGTCCATATCCCACGATCAAATAAGAAGAATGAGGCTCAGGAATCCCAGAATCAGATCCCATCCCAGACACATTTTTTTTTTTAAAGATCCCCTTAGTCAACACAATTCAGAAAAGATCTAACCCTTCATCTCTAGTATACACCAATAAATTTTCATGTCACAGTCAGCCTGCAACGCTTGAAGTCAAGCAAAACTTGTGTACAACGTTATCAAGTACAGATGTTTCCGTGAGTTATAATTTGGTAGGCAAAATTGTCAAAGATAAAATGGTGAGGTTAAAATGTACATCAAAGTGAAATTTATATATGGGACTGATGACTGAATGTATAACTAATGTGCTTTTGTGCGTTATGCTAAGCATACAGTGCTGTTGCATGATAGCTACATTGCAAAGAGACGCTTTCTACACTTTCAAAAAGCAGCCTCAATTTAATTTAAATTAGATAAATGTGAGGTGTTGCATTTTTTTAAAAACGTAAACCAGGATAAAACTTATACAGTGAATGGTAGGGCTTTAGGGACTGAAGCTGAACAAAGAGACCTAGGGGTGCAGGTGCATAGTTCTTGAAAAATGAAGTTGAAAGTCGACAGGGTGGTGAAGGTGGCATTTCGCATGTTTGCCTTCATTGGTCAGTACATTGAGTACAGGAGTTGTGACATCATGTTGCAGCTGTACAGGATATTGGTGAGGCCACTATTAGAATATTGCATTTAATTCTGGGCTCCCTGCTATAGGAAAGGTGTCATTAAACTTGAAAGGGTTCAGAAAAGGTTTACAAGGATGTGGCTGGGAATGGACGGTTTGAGCGATAGGGAGAGGCTGAGTAGGCTGGGGGTATTTTCCCTGTAGCGTTGGAGGTCGAGGGGTGACATTATAGATATTAATAAGATCATGAGGGATATGGGTAGAGTGAATAGCCAAGGTCTTTTTTCCCAGGTTAGGGAAGTCCAAAACTAGACGGCCTAGGTTTAAGGTGAGAAGGGAAAAATTTAAAAGGGACCCGACGGGCAATATTTTCCATACAGAGGGTGGTGTGTGTATGGAGTGAGCTGCCAAAGGTGGCGAGACATTTAAAAGGTCTCATTTGGAGCGAAATTGAGAAAATGCTGGCAAAGTGGACTCAATCAGTTTAGGATGCGTGGACAAGTTAAACCGAAGGGTCTGCTTCTGTGCTGTATAACTCTTAAGTAGTATACGTCACATTTTACATTGTCTATTAGCAGAATGCGTCAGAGGATCTAGTAGAGCTACACTGCCACCTAAAGACTGTCATGTGCAACAACAGTATCACCCAAATCTGTTTTCAAATGGAATTACCATTATAACTGGCATTTGAAACAATAAATCCCCACATTGTGAGGATTCTATTTTACGCCAAATTTCAGCAAAGGTACATGGCGCAAAATGTGATACAGTAACAGGAAATTAAGTACATGTACATCATTTTTAACATAACTATATAATAAAACTTATTGTCTCACACTTTGCATCATTGTTCCTTGGAATGAAGATGGCGCCTGCTAATAGCAAGAACCTGCATGTAGAATCTTTTAATGTGGGAAGGCTGTTATCCTGAAGCTGCTATACTGTTCCAACTGACAAGGTCTTACAATCTTAATGCCTGCTGTAGGTGTATCAGAAAACTTATTGGCCACATTATTAGAGGAAGAAGAATCCCTACAGTGTGGAAACAGACCCTTCGGCCCAACAAGTCCACACTGACCCTTGGAGCATCCCACCCAGACCCAGACCCATCCCCAATAACCCACACACCCCTGAACACTATGGGCAATTTAGCATGGCCAATCCACCTAGCCTGCACATCTTTGGACTGTGGGAGGAAACCGGAGCACCCGGAGGAAACCCACGCAGACACAGGGAGAATGTGCAAACTCCACACAGATAGGTGCCTGAGGCTGGAATCGAACCTGGGACCCTAGCACTGTGAGGCTGCAGTGCTAACCACTGAGCCACCGTGCCGCCCCTTATGGGATACCTTTCATGGCCATCAAGTCCTGAGGTGGGACTTGAACTCAGACTCTGAGCTAGAGACACGATGCTTGCCACTGCATCACAAGACCTCACTAGCAGGGCTGTGCAGCTCACTGAGGTCTGAGAAATTGGAAATCACCTGTTAAGTAGTGAAAGCCCACTTTCAGGTGGCTCACTACATGCAGTAGTCTCTCACCTGCAGATGACAAGCTATTCAGTTTCACTACTCAAAGACTTTGAAGACCTTTCTTTTCTCTCACAGGAAGCCAGCATTTCCCATTGTTGCTTTGATGGTGTGGAGTGAGGTCAATTTGTTAATATCCACATTGCCAAATTCCAGCCATTGCAGTCCACACTATCAAGTAATGCTGATCTGGCTGGCTTCACAGTGTCTCTAAGATGTTGCTGTTCAGTCAAAGTTCGCACCCAGTTAATTTCTATCAGCAATGATTGTGTGGATTTAGCCCCAACCCTTGTCATTTAAGTTAGTCGCCTCATGACTCAACTATGGAAGAAGGTCATCCTCTGTCTCAAGGGAACATCTTAAGAACATCAAGCAATACCACATTGAGCAAGGGATGGCAGCAAAATTGATTCTTTTAATCCAATGTGGGGAAAAGTGGCGGGATATGGAAAGGTCCTGACTGAAACAGGCAAAGGAGTTTCAGAATGCTCCATCTTTTGATACATTGACAGTTTTGTCATTTTTTTATCCTTTCAGTATTCAGTAGAATATCAACTCTACTGGATTCTGACATACAGCCAGAACTACCCACATTCATTAGCACTGAAGAAAGCTAAAAACAAAAACAATAAATCATACTGTAATTTATACTGACTTCTCAAGCTTCTCTGAATGATTTAAAATAAAAATGCAAGAAATACTCGCAAAAGATTCATTTTAGTGAATGAGAGATTATCACTAAATAAATCTGCTAGTTGTAATTCTTCCTAAACTATCCTGACATCCACAATACAGTATCAATCATAATCACATACTTATGATCAGAGGCTTTCAACTCTGCTCTCCCATAATATAGCAAATCACCAGGACGCCATATTTTCTTCTCTTCTGTCTCTGCTTCATGTTCACACCCTCTTAAATCACTATCTAAAAAGAGGAAATTGAAAATATTGATGATTAATTTTTAAGTGAATAAACAATGTAAGATCAAAATTACTTGTCTTGATCAAATTAACAGCTTTATTTCTTTAATAGAATATCATTATGTTATCTTGTAGGAATTTATGAATGATAAGCCCTTACACATGTCATGACTACATCTTCGAGGATAGGCAAGATTGTGCAAAGAAATAATTTCTTCCAAAATCTGGCTACATGAAGTGTCATGAGGAAAACAGATATCAGATGGACAGAAAATTAAATTCAACTTCTTATGGACAGTAGCTGATCCTCAAGGAGCCTAATCAACTACTTGAGAAGATGAAAGCTGTGTGGAGGAGAATGGCAAGAACTTAGTCTGAAAAGAAAGAAGGAAAAATACACATTTATTTAGTAACACAGTGCTAAAGTAAACACTGTGATAAAAGAGGTGTGATTTTAACATCATTTTTAAGAGTTTGGATTTCAAAGCAGTAGCATATGAGTAGTAGTTAAACAAAGAACAATATAGCACAGGAGCAGGACGTTTGGCCCACGATGTTGTGCCGTACATGATACCAAATTAAACTAATCCCTTCTGCCTGCTGTTGGTCCATATCTCTCCATTCTTTGCATATTCCTGTGCTTATCTAAAGTCCCTTAACCATTTCAGCTTCCACCATCACCCCAGCAGCACATTCCAGACACCCACCATTCTTTCTGTAAAAAGCCTGCCCCTCACATCTCCTTTGAACTTTCTCCCTCTCACCTTAAATGCATATTTACAGACGATATAAAGATAGGTGGAGACACAGGTAGTATTGAGGAGGTGGCGAGGCTGCAGAAGGATTCGGACAGGTTAGGAGAGTTGTCAAAGAAGTGGCAGATGGAGCACAAGGTGGGAAACTGTGAGGTCATGCACTTTGTTAAGAAGAATAAAAGCATGGACTATTTTCTAAATGGGGAGAAAATTCAGAAGTCTGAAGTGCAAACAGACTTGAGAGTTCTAGTCCAGGATTCTCTCAAGGTAAACTTGCATGTTGAGTCAGTAGTTAGGAAGGCAAATGCAATGTTGGCATTTATTTTGAGAGGACTTGAATATAAAAGCAGGGACGTACTACTGAGGCTTTATAAGGCTCTGGCCAGGCCACATTTGGAGTATTATGTGCAGTTTTGGGCCCCATATCTCAGGAAGGATGTACTGGCCCTGGAGCGGGTTCAAAGGAGGTTCACAAGAATAGTCCCAGGGATGGAAAGCTTAACATATGAGGAACGTTTGAGGACTCTGGGACTATACTCGCTGGAGTTTAGAAGGATGAGCGGGGGACGGTGGTGGGTGGGATCTAACTGAAACTTACAGAATACTGACTGGCCTGGACAGAGTGGATGTTTGGAAGATGCTTCCATTGGTAGGAGAGACTAGGATTCGAGGGCACAACCTTAGAGTAAAGGGAAGACCTTTTAGAATGGAGATAAGGAGAAACTTCTTCAGCCAGACAGTGCTGAATCTATGGAATTCACTGCCACAGAAGGCTGTGGAGGCCAGGTCATTGAGTACATTTAAGACTGAGATAGATAGGTTCTTGATTATCAAGGGTTACAGGGAGAAAACAGGAGAATGGGGTTGAGGAACTTATCAGCCGTGATTGAATGGTGGAGCAGACTCGATGGACCGAATGGCCTAATTTCTGCTCCTACGTCTTATGGTCTTATTATCCCCACTAGTATTAGATACTTCAACGCTGGAAAGAAAGTTTCCGAGCGTCAACGCTATACAACCAGAGTATTTCTAGCCTCTCCTTATAGCTTATACCCTCTAATCCAGGCAGCATCCTGGTAAACTTCTTCTGCATCCTCATTTTATTCTTCCTGTAATGAGGTAACCAGAATTGAATGCAATACTTTAAGTGTGGCCTAACCAAAGTCTTTTAAAGCTGCAACATGACAGCCTGCCTCTTGTACTCAATTCCTTGACTGTGGGGTACATTGAAAAATATGTGATTAAGCTAGAGCATAACAAGGGTTAGATTTACAAATGCTATTGCAAAGACCTGATTTATGAATGCAGTAGAGACTAAGGAGATTGTGGTCTGGTCTGAATACACCTTTGTTTGTTGGTTGTTAAAAATTGTGTAATATTTGTGTTTTGATCTTTGGAGCTCGAGATCTGGGAATGCTTTGAATTTATCAGTGTGGAACGTTTGGTTAATGTAATATCCTTTCAAGGAACTCAATGGTTGTGTAAAGGAAAAATCTGTGACAAAATGCTGATTTAAAAATTGCTTCATAAAGCTTGACAAACATTTATCACTTGGAATGGGAAACTATCATATTTGGAATTTCATATTTTGGCCAGAGTGAACTTCCAAATATTGTTTTAGCACGAGTGAATCTTTAATTCTGGATGATAAGATTTGTTCATTGTAAATGTACGTTGGTGTGAAAGTATCCATGTAATAGGAAGTTGCAATTTTGGAAATGCAATTCTCTTTGGAGAAAATTCTGATGAAACTGAAAGCTTTTCTTTTAAAAAAAAAAGGGGCAGTGCAATCTAACAAAGGAGGTGGGCTTTTCCTTTGTCAACTATAACACACTTATTTCTGTATAAGAGGAAGAGAGACGGTCAACATAATTATGTCCAGAAGTTTTCACTCCACCCCTTGAACCACTAATCAACCCATTCTGCTTGAAATGGAATGGATGGTTTTTTTCTTATTTTTCAGTGACTGAAAGATACTGAAAACTTTACTTCTGAACCAGTTTGCAGATTTTCAGCATTGTAATAGTGATAGATGAAGAATCCTCAACCCATCAAACCATTCATTAACAACATATCTTAGCATTGGAAAGCTACTGTGAAAACATTAAGTGTATTGGGTATCAAGAATTTATTCCCTTTGAGGGAGTAAACAGTACTTTGAATTGGAACAAATTTGTATAGATATATATCAAATATCTAGGATAAGTTATAAAGTAACTTTAAAAAATGCAGGTCATCTTAGACACAGAATGAACAAAGTATGTTTTGTCTGAATCAAACAAATGTTGGACTTGTGTTTTAAAATATTATAAGAGGATTTCCACGACTACATATTTTTCCAGACCTCTGGAATTAGACAGGTGGTAATAGTTATATTGCATAATTGGATGAGATGAAGTAATTAGGCATGGAGAGTAGTGGCAGAAGATTAAAAAAAAAAATTGAACAATGGATTGAAATGGCAATTGAAGTTAAACTTCCTTTTCGCTAAAATGCATGTTAAGTGAGAGTACGAAACTGATAATTTTCTCTTGGTGATGTTTGTGTCCTTGTCCTTCCTTTCAAGAGATTTGAATTTGATGATCAAGCCAGTACCAGAAGCATCGGGACTATAAGTGGACAGATAAGTAAAATCTCATAGATCTTTTGATAAGATCATACGAGAATCAAGAATGCATGACATTGTCTTGAGATACCGATGTAAGTGTGCAAAAGTGATAGTTACCTTGGAAGTAATAAACATGAGGGAATGCTTGATAAAAAAAACTGCACTGAAGAACAGGCCCCAGACACTAAGCCGACTTGACAAATGGATTGGTGTGGCTTGGAAGAGCACAAAAGCATAGTCTAAACAATAAGACACTGACACATACTCTATCAAGAAACTGACTTTGAAACAGTGACAGTGAGCTGAAGTGAAAGGGCCCAAAAACGACGACATACAGATACCTTGAAAAAAAAAGGGGGGGAAGCATAAGCTGAAGGTAAAGCCTGATGAACACACCATAATCTGTCAGAGCTGTATTCTTTGATACCAAGTACATTGCAATCCTGAGGGGCTATTTGCATATGGAAGTAGTTGCCATTCAATGACACAATCATTCATAACATTGGCAAAGAAGGGAAAATATTGAAGAAGTATTCTCAAGATAGATACAGATGAAGAGAACTAGGGAATTTTGAGTCCACGTGTGATGTTAATAAGCAAGCAGTGACTGAACTTGAAGCTTGATCAGAATCGATACAATAGGTCAAGATGGAGAAGTTGATTGTATTACTAACAGCGCATCTTGAGTGTTTGCTTACTAGTGACCCACCAATCCCCTGCACCAAAAAGGGAGGACTTATCGTAAAACGTGGACTAAATGTAAATACTTGCTTGTATACATCTTAAACAAGAAATACAGAATAAGTGTATGTTGCTTGAATGTTGTATTCGGCAAGTGCTAAAGCTTAAAGTTCGGTATTTAACTGCTCTTCAACATTCTAGGTGATCTACATATTATTATTAGCTTGCTTTGCTTGAGTGATTCTGTTTGGGAAGAATCAAAGGGGGAATTGTGGAGCATATAAGAAATTATGTGATTAAACTACTGCACAACAAGAGTTAGATTTACAAATGCCATTGCAATGAGCTGATTTGCAGGTGCAGTAGAGACTAAGGAGATCGGTTTGAAGCAAATATGAGAGTAGTGACGAACCAATGTTGTCTAAGTCTTATGGTTAAGGTGGGGGGAATAATTTGCACGACCTTTTGGGATATGTATTAGGAAGATATTGCGGAATAGATTAACAGAAGATACTGACCGCTATTTGCGGTTTTGAGGAGGATTGGAAAAAATGTATAAGAGGCATGAAAAAAAAAACCCTCCTGCAAAAATGCCATCCCCTATTCCCAATTCCTTCGCCTCCGCCGCATCTGGTCCCAGGATGAGACATTCCAATCCCGCACATCTCAAATGTCCTCATTCTTCAAGGACCGCAACTTCCCCCGCACAGTGGTCGAGAACGCCCTCAACCGTGTCTCCTGCATTTCCCGGAACACATCCCTCACACCCCGTCCCCGCAACAATAACCAAAAAAGAATCCCCCTCGTCCTCACATACCACCCCACCAACCTCCGGATCCAACGCATCATCCTCCGACACTTCCGCCATCTGCAATCAGACCCCACCACCAAAGACATTTTTCCCTCCCCACCCTTATCT